>VZTT01051262.1:0-27685 GCA_013400855.1 Buphagus erythrorhynchus
TGGAGTGCATAACACAGCCACAGACAGCTCTAGGGTGTCTGGTGAACATTTCTGTTCCTATTAGGCTGTAGCCCAGGACTTTAAGTTCCAAAGGGCATGAACTTTCCTAGTAAATTTTATTTGTTTTGAAAGCTGTTTAAACAACCTTCCAATTTGCACCAGTAAACTTACTCCTGAGCCTGCATTCTACTCAGGTAAAAGCAGTTACTTCAGTACTTGCCAAATCTCTTTACATAACTCCCCATCTCAGGTTTCTAGATTAGGAGCACTCCATTTCACATAAAGGAACTAAGAACTACTAAATATAGAGAACTGGTCTACTAGCATTCTCACCTGAGTTTCTTGAGTTGTATAACATACCACTGGAGGACTTTTTGCTAGCTTGTTTAAAGGAAAACCCCATGCAAAGCTACCATAACTATTTCTAAGGCAGTGTAAGTAGCTTAGCAGAAGCTTTTCAAGCGGTGGGGCACATCTAAATCCCTTGAGCTTTTTGAAAAATCCTAGGCCCCAGCAGCCCTTAACAAGTTCATTTGACTAGACTGATTTTGAGCTAACCCACTTAATTTGGCTGCTCAGCAGCTTTGCTGCCTCAGCTCCTGCAGCAGTGTAAGGCTGTGCATACCAAGCGTTCCAGAGATGATGTCCATCTTGTGCATGATCCCATCCCGGTCTCCAATCCCACCTCCTCGGGCCCCATACAGCCCCACAGCATGCACTTCATCCACAAAGGTGATGGCCCCGTGCTCGTGGGCCACATCACACAGCTCTTCCAGGGGACACACAGCACCTAGGAACCAAAGCAGTGACTGGCAGTTTAGGATTTTCTGCATGACTGGATAAACCCCAGAAGCACCCCTGGACAACCCCTACAGCACTGTACAGTTTGAGACCTCAAACACAGATGATCCAAGGACAAACTGCCCTATAAGCAGAGAGGCTTTGATGTCAACTTACCATCCATTGAGTGAACAGTTTCAAATGCAACAATTTTAGGGGTGGATGGATCAGACTTTTTCAATAGTTCTCGAAGATGGTTGACATCATTATGGCGAAATATATGTTTTGGCACCCTGCTGTTACAGATCCCCTGGATCATGGAGGCATGGTTTCCAGAATCAGAGTAGATCTCACAACCTGAGGAAACAGCCCAGATATATTTTAAGTATAGAAAGCATTAACTGATTCCTAGCATTGCATTATGTATGGGAGAGTTTAGGAAACAAGGGCAGCTTGTTCTTGAAAGTAATGCCCTTGATCAAAAGAGCAAGTTACAGATCATGAAGCAAGAATAATATTTGAGATTTTACATGTTCAAACTAACACAAATGAGAGCGTGAGAAAACAGTTATCTAACTCTCCTAACTTCTGAAGTGAAAGAGAAGTTCACCCCTTCCAGTGGGAGGAAACTAAATTCCTGCTGTCTCATTTTCAGGTAGAATTTAAATACAAGAATAGGAGACTCTGCTTGTCTAATTGCTCCAGCAGTTCCCAGTTCATAGACCTCAATCTCAGCAGGCTGATACTGTCATTTGCATTGAACAGAACTTGAATATGGTATTAAAACCAGCAAACCATACTCTGCTGATGGATTAGGGTGAATCCTCACTTTGGACAGCTATTTGCAAAACATACTCCCAACAGCTTGGGGCAAGGCTGTGTTTTTGTGGCAACAGGTGCAGTTTGAATTCCTACCTGGCAGCATTTTAGCTAGAGTGAAGAGAGTGGAATCATTGGCTACAAAGCAAGATGAGAACAACAGTGCTGCATCTTTTCCATGAAGATCAGCTAGTTCTTTTTCCAAGTCGACATGAAATTTACTTGTTCCTGATATGTTTCTTGTGCCTCCTGCTCCAGCACCATGTTGTTTCAGCGTTTCCCTAGAGAGGGCCCAAGAGAGGCATTAGCATTGCTGTGGGACACACAGAAGAGTCAAGGATCATTGCTGAAAACGTTCTGGTACATAATCAAGACTGTTCCTATAGAACTGGCAGGAAAAAGCAGCCGTTGGGTCTTTGAGCAACCTGTACACTCAGAAGTCCAGTAAGGTCAGAAATCAGTGACCAAGTACAGCTGCAATTTACCATCCAGTTCATCAGGTAACATTTGGGGGCTTCTAAGGAAGATCCAAGGAGCACAATCAGTGACCAGTACACACAGTGCAGCCCTGGATCTAAACACTAACCCACCCCAGCTCAAGAAATGAGTATAATCTTAACTGCACACCACGAATCACATCAGAAGCAACTTATGTAGCACAGTACAGAAATCAATTTTTCAGAAGCCTTCCCACAAAATACAGCTTGAAAACACCTCTTAAAAACACAGCACTACTCACATGACTGCTCTACAGACACGAGGGTGCCGGCTCATGCCGAGGTAATCGTTGCTGCACCAGACAGACACCTCCTTTTTTGTGATTAGGGAGTCAGTGTAGTCGTCTGCCATGGGGAAGATCTGCGCCTTCCGGTTCACGGTCTTGAACACTCGGTAGGTGTGATCCTTCTTCTTCTCATCTATCTTCTTCTCAAAGAACTGATCATACTGGAAGGTGGAGACAGCTGAAAGGAAACAGAGACTTCAGCACATAGGAAATAATCACAACAGACCAGGCCTCTGGGGGTTTTTCCAGACATGCTTACATTTTGGCAAGTTATCCTGAAGCAGATGAGAAACACTTTCCGGTCTTTGCTTCAGCATAATATCCTTAAACTTCTTGAGCAAGCCACTCTGCTCTTCTCCCTCAGTCTCAATCTTTCTCACTGTGGAAGTACTTGGCATTTTGGCAAATTCTGTACCTACAGACATTGCAATAATTTCCAGTGAGTTTGTTTGGTTTGAAGCAGAGTGAAGTAATTCAGCAAAGCAGACATTTTAAGTAAAACCAACATTTCAATCTTTAGGAAGGACATGCCCCAAAACCCCATGTTGATCCTGCTAGGATCAACTGTTTTATTTGCTTACAAATTTGCATTGGACAAGACAGAAGGATTAGCCTTGCTAATCGATCACAATACAACAGGCAATTTCCTTACAACATATTTAGCTCATCATGACTCAGAGAACCACACTATACAGCTACAGCACTTATCTGAAAGGATTGGTACACACCTAACTGAAGGCAGAGTTTTAGTCAACTGCTTCCTTTTTGTTCTGTTAGCACAGGTTCATTTTTAAAGAACTATTCTACAGAAGGCAAACAGGAAAGTAAAATAAGCTTCCTGAGACAGGCAGCAAGGCTTTACTGATACTGCTGAAAAGTTTGTGTGAGGGACAGCCCTTCTGCAAGCCAGTCAATACCCTTTAGGTCCATAAACACAAAAAACCCACCCCAAAACTACCTGCCTGCTTTCAAGCTTGGATTTGTGCTGGTACTTGCCTGGTGTCTCCACACTTTCCTCCATCTTTGGATATAAAACCTTTGTCTAAACCAGCACCCTGGCAAAGCTCTCTTCAGATCTAAGCATCTGCTTGGGTGCAAGTGTAATAGCTTGACTCACACATCTAGAGCCAGCCAGCACATCAGAATACAGCTCATAGTATTCCCACATCAAAATCACCCAGGGAAACCCTACACAACATCACAGGTATGTCATTAACACCTACATTCTCCAGCAGCTTTTCCCTGCAGTCTCCCATAATCCCAACTGCATCATTTCAGTGGTGCCTGTCAGCCCTGGCACACTCCAGAGCCAAGGCAGGCACCAGAAGCTCTCGGGAGGAATCACTGCCTCAGTGCACAGAGAACGTACCTTTCCTGTCTGCCTGCATTTCCTGCACATCCTCCTGCAGTTCCAGGCTGGCTTTGCAGAAAACATTGCTGTTCTTGTGATTCATCTGAGCTGCCAGGAACGGGCATTTGGTAGCCGTACTCTGGCTAGTGCTGGCAGGTGGGTGGCCAGCAGGAGGCTGCGTTCCATCTGCATTCTGCTGGGCCACTTCTTTGACATTTTTGGCCTCTGGGATTAGGGCAGAGAAGGGAAAACACTTCAGCTTCATTTTAATACATTGACTTGAGTTTTTTGATCCATTACTCTTGCAATTAATTTGGCAGGACCCATCCAGAACTATAGTCACGTTTTATTTATACAAGCACAAGATCTGAGTAACATCCAAGGGACATCTGATTTAAGATGCTAGATTTAGCATTGTACCCTGTGAGGGGCAAAAATACCTCCCTTTCCCTCCCAAAAGGAATATTTAAGGAAAAGACTTAAGGAAAGACTGGATGTGGCACTATGTGTCATGGTTTAGTTGACACGGTAGTGTTCAGTCATAGGCTGGACTCGACCTCAGAAGTCTTTTCTAACCTAACTGTGATTCTATGATCTTCTTTCGAGGAGTTCAGAGATTTTTCAGCCATGCAGCTTCCTCTGCTGCTAGCCTCATCTCCTTCCCCTGAGTACCTGGGGAAGAATTTCCCAAGAAACATTCCCGGGTAGTGTGCAGGGTCCCTGCACCGTGAGGAACATCGCTCCGAGACCCAGGATCCCGGCCCCCCCCCAGGGCTCGCCGCAGGACGCCCCAACAGGCCGGTCCCTGATTCATGACACGGTCACACATTTCCTTACCGCGGACATTTCAAGGATTAAGCAACTCCTGCCTCAGCGCTGCCTATTCCAGAAGTTTCCTCCCACGACATGCAGTGTCTGTGTTATTTTTCTCCCCTTTAGGGGCCCGTGTGTGGCCCCCGGCTCGCTCCCCCAGCCGTACTCACCGCGGCGGCCCGCGGGGGTCTCCTCTTCCGCCTGCTGCCCGCGGGCGGCGGACATGGCGAGGGAGCGGGCGGCCGGCGGCGCCGCCTCCATCATGCGCGGGCAGTGCTGGGCGTACAGCAGCAGCGACGGCCCAGCCTTCTGCAGGAACGCCTGGGACACACGGGCCAGGAACGGGCAGCGCCGCACCACCGCCTCCATCCTCGCTGCCGAACGGGACACCGGAGGTGACGGCAAAGCGACACCGGCGACAGGGAGGCTACACCGGGGTGCGCTCCCGCACTGCCGCCTTTATAGTCCCGGAGGCGCGGCGCAGGCGCGGTGGAGCCGCGCAGGCGCGGGGAGGGAGCGGGGGCGGTGCCCGGCGGCTCTGCGGTGGTGTGGGCTGGTGAGGGTGTGGGGGCACCTCCGGGGGGCCTGAGGGGCTGGAGGCGTCCCGAGGACAGGGGAGACCCTCAGGGGCGTGCGAGACTGGAGGCGTCCTGAGGCTGTGGAGAGACCTCTGGGGGTCGTGAGGGACTGGAGGTGTCCTAAGGCTGTGGAGAAACCTCTGGGGGTCGTGAGGGACTGGAGGCGTCCTGAGGCTGTGGAGAGACCTCTGGGGGTCGTGAGGGACTGGAGGTGTCCTGAGGCTGTGGAGAGACCTCCAGGGGTCGTGAGGGATTGGAGGCGTCTCAAGCACATGGAGGGGCGCAGGGGGTCATGAGGGGCTGGAAGCGTTCCAAGGACAGGGAGAGACCCCCGGCAGTCATGAGGGGCCGGAGTGTGTGCGGCCGCCATGGGGGAATAGGGGCGCTGTGAGGGTGTGGTAGAGGCCGAGCCGCTCCCTCAGCGCTGTGAGGGTACGGAGGGGGCTTGGGTGCTGCCGAGGGTCTGTGAGGGGATGGGGGCAGCCGGCCCTGAGCGGGCGCTGTGTGGGCATGGTTCGCATGGCAAGCGCTGCTCTGGGTTTCCCCAGAGCCCCAGACTGTGCAGTGCTTGTTCCCCAGAAAGTTTGGGGTCCCTTGTCCCCAGGACAGGAGATTAGGGGTCACCCCAGCCCGCCCGCTCGTGGGAGAAGGCGAGCTCTGAGTCTGCTGCGCTGGGGGAAATCCAGCGCTGCTCGGACGCGTCTCGGTGTCTTCTTCCTAAGCGCACCTCTGGCTCCCGGCAGAGACGATGCCCGGGGGCTCAGGTGGTGCTGGTGGGATCCTGAACTCCTCCCACTTTCCTACAGCTGATATGAATCTAACAGATCCTCTGTAGGTGATGCCCAGACTTTTCACCATTGCATTTTTGCCGGGTTTTGAAGGAAAGAGCAACAGCAACAAGTAAAATTGAACCCCTCATTCTCTGGTTTGCAGTGGACATTAAAGCTTGTTTGCTTACGAGAGTATTTGGTGGGGAGGGTAATGGTAAAAGGAGTTCTTATGTGTGTGTGGCCATTGGAATCACAGGAAGTGGTGGTACTTCCTGTAAGCACTGACTGCTCATGTGTGGAAAGAATGGAGAAGGAAAAATGACAACGCATTTTTTTCCCTCATCTTGTGAAACAATTTCACGGAAGAACAGAATTTGGGTAGAGAGCCAAGAGCTGTCGTAGGCGCTTTGGGGCAGGAGTGGGTTTTGTAACAGGTGTGGAGTTTGGAGGAGAGCTTTCTTAAAGGTCACCCTTGGCTCTTGCCTTGCATGAAGTCACGTTGTGTAGTTACTAGAAGGCGCTTATGTAGCGTGACTAGAGAAATACAAAGCCTGTGTAGGACTGTGGCTGCTGAACACAAGTTTGGATATAAAAAAACACTTCTAAAAGTGTTGGTTAGCATTTAGATATTGCAGATTAATTACACATCTCCTCTGTCAGAGGGAGTTGTCTTGGGGACAACCAGCAAGGTATTTGCCTGACCCTCTTTTATTCACCACTGACTTGCTTTGAGGATGCTGCCATGCAGTTTGTAAACTTTGGGATCTGGGCAAGTTGGTCAGGAGGAAAACCTTATAGTTAAATGTCAGATTGATGTCAGCTCCAGTGTGTTACTAAGCATTGAGGCAGGAAATGGAACAGAGTTCTGCCCTCATCTACTACTTACAAAGCCTTGAAAAAGTTAGCTGGGTCTTGACAAGGCGGGATGTGAGATTTGGGTTTTAGCAGGGCTTTAGTAGGTGTGTTTTAAGCACAGTTCACTTCTTGCTTATTAGAAATTTAAGACAGTATTATACAAGGAGTCTCAATGCTGCGATCTTAACTCAGTATTTGTCAGTGAAATGCATCGTTGGCATTGTCAAACCAGGTATGTGCTAGTTTTAATTTGTTCTGTAGATAAATGATTAAAGTAGAGCAGTAATATTTGACCTCAGCCTCTGTAGCAGTTATGTTAGCAGGAGTCCTGGTTATTTGGTAGTACCAAGATAGTGTTTTGAGTTATTAGTTCAGTTGCTCATTAAGAATATATTTTTGGGTTTTTCCCCCACATCTGGGTTTTGGCTAGTATTACATGCCTCAAATATTTAGCAAAATAATAGTTAATTAGTACTTGAAGTTTAAAGACACTGATCTGTGTTTCAGATTACTGCTGTCCCCATTCCCTGGGACTTAAACATTTGACTCTCTACCCTGAAGATTTGTATCACATCAGTTACTCTAAAAATTGAGGGAACATCACGGCATTCTAACTTGTGGTACCTGACAAATGTCCTTAGAGCACAGTTAATGTGTCTGGGCCTAAGGGATCACTCCTGGGATTAATTGCAGTTTTAGCAACAGAAATCAAGTCCCATAAGCTTGATTTATATTATGTTGAGAGTATTTTTCTTTCTCCTCCTATTTTTCCCTTAACAATTGTCCACAATACTTAGCTCAGAGGGAACATGTGTTTTGTTGTAAAAGGCACCAGAGAAAGGTGGTGTGGAAATGGGCACAAATCTGGTGCAAGAGGCTGCAGAGCTTGTGAATCATTAAAACTGGTATGTTCACAGACAAAGACTCTCTAACTAGTTAAAGTTAGAAAGTGGTATGTTTAGAAAGTGGTATGTTTATTAAGACACCAGTGGGCTGCACGGGGGTAGTCCCCTAGAGATGTGGCACCCCCATAAAAGGTTCCTTGCCCCCTATTTATGTCCCAAAGTCTTACATTCTATACATATGCATAGCCCCAGCACCTCCCATCCCTGCTCTGTATTAGTCCTTCACACATGCACAATCCTTCTCTTGAATTGGGTCAGTGGTCTCGAAGGATGAAGTAAGGAATGTCTTCCTCAGGTCTGTGTGACCCACTGGCACAATCTGATGTCCCCTGCTTTGTGATTGATTGGTATAAAGTCTAGATGCTAGTCATTGTTCTACTGGTTTCAATCAGTTCTTATAATGGTTCACTTACTCCATCTCTTTCTATAATCAAAACTGAAATAAGCTCATAATGGCAAACAATACCTATATTATCTCTAGTGTAAGCATCTAATAATCATTAACCTATCATTTGTTTATGTAACTTACACCCTGATTAATATGAATTGCTTCTAACCCGTAGCTAAAATCTTAACTCTTTAAAATCATGATTAACTTGTCTGCCTGGACACCTGCCACAGCAGGTTAGATCCCTCAGAAATCCAATAATCCTTCTTTATCCTGGTAATCTGAACAGCAGCATCTTGCCATTTTGTGGGGCTGAGGGATGAAGTACATTAGTCTGCTTGCTTGCTGGAATTCAGAGACTTGTGGGTTTGTATTCAGAAGTGCATGTGAAGCCTGAAGAGCATCTGCTTTTCCCACAAACATCATTCAAGGCTGGCAGCTGAGACACGGTGACCTTGGCTATGATATGGAGGTCTCCAAATGGAGCAGAACTCTCCGTTTTCCTGTCAGCTTCCCCTCTAATCTGTGCTGTTAATCAAACACTGCCATAACACTTCTTTTAAAGCTTGATTTTGGTGAATTTATTTAACCTTGTACATGACAGGAATTGCGCAGAGCAATGGAATGACATTGAGTTGACCCTCATCTTAGAGGGTGCTGGAGGAACTGTCCTTGTCAGTGCATGGAGCTGGCTGGGAGCTCTGGGAGCAACAGAGCAGGGAAAAGGGTGTCTTGTCAACTGCTCTGCCAGTGTCCTCCCGTTGGAAATACTGCCAGAGCTTATGTGTTGAAGGTGAAGTAAATACTAATAAAGCTGCCATCAATTAAAATGTCTTAGGGCTTCAGTGGATTAATTAAACGGTGTGTAAGGATGTTAATTGTGGCAGTGTATTACTGCCATCCTACAGGGCTCAGGAGAAACCGGCATGAGGTGCCACACAAATGCTGTTTGCCACACTGCAGGAGGAGGACAGTCTGCAGCAGGGCCAGTGGCAGCCCAGGAGGGAGCAGGGAGCCCATCCTGAGAGAGAAAAAGCAGGCTTGGACTGGAGAGAGGCAGCAGGTACAGCAGGCAGGGAGAAGGAATGGCTGCTTGGCAATATGGAAAGGGAGAGTAACATGTAATAAAGGAGGAAAAGGGTTTAAGCAAATGGGATAGCACTGGTGTGAGAACAAATTTATTCAGCTGGCCCTGACAAAATTGAGGCCAAAAGGTGAGTAGTTCCTTGCTGTACCTTTGTTTTGGAGCAGCTTTTAGAGCTGGTCCCTGAGACCAAATGAATTGAGCAGAGGAAGCTCAATCTGCCTGAAAGGCCCATGTGTTGCAGTGGCAGAGGAAGAAAAGATTCTCAGCTATCCTGAGAGCCTCTGCTGATTTTAGTTTCCTAAAGCCCATACTGTTCTGGTGATTTGTGAATTTCTTAGTTAAATGAAGGTTAAGGGAAAACAAGGTTAAATTCCAGCAGTTTGGGTGGTGGGTGAGAAGCCACAGAAAGTGCTTCCCATAGAGAAATAGAAACGGGGCAAAATGCCCTACCACAAGATCAAGTTGATATCTGCAGATGTCTCTGAAGAGTTGCTGGTGAAGATGGTCTCTTTCCAAGTTGCTGGTTCACCATGTAGGGTCAGATGTAAGTTATCCTGAATACTTCTATCCCTCTTCTCTCAAGCATGTTTGCCCCAATATTCCCGGAAACAGAGTTTGTTTCACAGGTTTGTAGCACTCATCTGCCCTTGCATTTGTCTGCAGGTAGCATCTTTCGTAGAATTTTCATGAATTTTATGGTTTTTATGCTTTGAAGAGAGCATTTAGATAGTTAGCAGAAAAGGAAGGGCCAGAGCCCCTCTGCATTCAGCCTGTTCAAATGAAAGGCTGTAACTGCATCATAATTAGTAATGTCTAATCCCTTTTGCCCACTTCTGAAGTCAGGGCTGTGCATATTCCTAATTTTTTCCCATCCAGTCAGTGTCACAGAGGGCAAGCCAGAAAAAAAATTCCCCCTCCCCTGTCTATATTGAGATCTGAATTTTCCAAGGGAGTGGGTGTGATCCTGACATCTGGATTTAATCCAGACTCAGATTCCAAGCTTCATCTGAGAACTTCCACCTCCGGTTCTGAGACCAGCAGTTCTTAGAGAAAATTTTGTTTATTTACCTTTTAAGGCAAAATTGGAGGCTTGTTATAGCAGCTGCATAGTGACAGTTCTTCTAATGCTGAATTTCTTTAACGTGTTTCCTGATTTGGAGCCAGTGTCTTCTTTACATGACAGAACAGGAAATCTCGTTTCTTTATAGGACCCTCTAAGCAGCAGAGAATTTTAGCAACCTGGAGGAGCTGGGCCAGGCAAGATCTGTACCCATCTCATACAAACAAGTATGAGTTGTTTTGTTCCCTACTGTAATGGATCTCTTAAAATTCATGGTCTGCTGGTGGGCCCTCACAAAGCTGTTGGGTCAGGACACTTTTCCTGTCTGCCAGGCTCCAGGAGCTGCCCATTGATGCAGAGGAGTTTGGTTTCCTGGCAAAGTCCCATCACAGGAGTGTATGTCAGGCTCAGTCTGGGCAGTGGAAGCTGTTGCCACCCTCATACAAGCTACCTTGCTGTCCCACTGAAGGGCACCACCCCACACTGCTGCTTCACTCCACAGCCCAGCTGATTAACACATCCAGCAGTGGCTTATCCTAAGTCCAGAATATCTCCCTGACGTCTCTCCACTTGCTTTAGATGTGGAAAATCAAATAATCTTTTTTTCCATCTTGCATTGTTGAGTTTGTCTTGCTTTGTGCAGCACCTTGCAGGAAATGATACACTAATCCTTCGAGCTACTGTGAGCTTTGCTGCACTTGTCATGACTTGCCTCCACACTCTCATTTCCTCTCTCACACAGTCTTCCTCCTTCTCTTAGGAAGAACCAGTAGACCCCAACCAGTATACTTATGGTTATTGAAGTGATTCAGCCTGTCATTTTTCTTGCATATCTCAGCCCTCACTTCTCCTCATTAGGTACTCGGGCAGAGACAGCACCTTCCACATCCGGTTTAGGAGCTTGAAGTCTACTCAACAGAGAGCAGAATTACCTTAGAAAATGTGAATTCAAGTGCTTCCTATATTGAAGGTGTGAGAGGGTGGGGAAAGGACTTGGATCTTTAGTCAGAGCTCTCTATAGAAATCTGGAACAGGTTTAAAAGGATTTAAGTAGATAGTCTGCTCCTCTCTATTTAGGAAGGACAGCTGTCAGAGGACAGAAGTGTGTGTCTCTTCTTTGAATTTAAATGCTTTAGGCCCTGAAAGACTCAAGTCATGCTTATGTAGTAAATCACCTTTGCTGTATCAGGTATCTCTAGTGAGAGCCCCTAGTGCTGCTCATACCTATGCTACTGTGGGCTTTGGCAGGAATGTGGAAGTCAAAGCAGAAGGGGGATTGTCCAAGTCCTTGAAAACAAGAAATCAACCCACAGCAGTGAAAAATGCTGTGCTGGAGCCTATGGGCTCTATCCCTTAAACAAATGTCAATGTTAAGAGTTTTCTGTCAAGAAGATTGCTAGAAAGCAAGGAGCATACCTTGTTCTCTTCCTCTTGTCCTCTAAAAATGTGCTGGTTTTTGGCTGGGATAGAGTTAGTTTTCATCATAGCAGCTTGTATAGTCTGTGCTTTGGATTTCTGATGTAAACAACCATGATAACAGAGGGATGTTTTAGTCATTGCTGAACAGTGCTTGTGCAGTGTCAAGGGCTTTTCTGTTTCTCACAGTGCCCTGCCAGCAAGTAGGCTGGGAGTGCACAAGAAGTTGGGAGGGGACAACCCCAACTAAGCAGAGGGATATTCTGTACCATATGACATAAAAAATCAGCAGTTAAACTGGGAGGGTGGAGGTTGGCTGGGGCTGTCATAACTCAGGGACTGGCAGGACATCTGTCAGTTGGTAGTAAACAATTGGGGTTTTTTCCATCACTTATTTTCTCTCTGTTACTTTTGTCCTCTTTTTTAGTTATTAAACTGACTTTATCTCAATCCAAAAGTTTTTACACTTTCACCCTTCTGGTTATCTTCCCCATTTGACAGAGAGGGGGGACTGAGTAGGGGTTGTGTGGGGATTTGGTGCCTACTGGTGTTAAATCATGACCAAAAATCATCTCTCTGACTTGTCTACCTGTCCCATGGGCCTGCCATGGACATCTGAGAAGGCAGTAGCATAATAAAACTGCCCTCACTTCTTCCCAGTCACCACAAACTCAGATTGATACAGGAAGTGAAATACTTTGCATAAATGGATGTCCTTTTTTTTTTTTTTTTTTTTTTTCAAAATGAAGATTCTGTGACCGTACAGTTTTAAATCAGTACTATTTCCTGCAGCCTTTACATGCTGCCTTTCTGTTCCCAGGTGTAGCAATACAAGTAAGATTGCCTTTTCAGCCTGGGAATTGGGAAAAAGACATCCAGTGAAGTCCTAACAATCACAGTACACCTACTAGTAAGGCTCATTGTTATGGTTTATTTCGGCAAAGACTTGTTCTTCTTTTACACATCTGGTAATATAATTTCTTCTGCAAGGACCAGTGAAATTCAGTGAAGTAAGGAGTAGCATTTCAGAATGAAATACCTGCTGATGATGTGAGAAGGTGGGGGAAAATCCCGCTCCTGACTAGAGCCAAGCTGGGTGTTTCTGTGTAGGTGTTATCCCATGAATGAGTACCCAGTGAGGCAACAGAACTCTGTTACCTGGGTGGCTTTTCTCCTTATCCAGTCATTTCATAGCATTAGATATTGCTGGTTGTGAGGCAGTTTTAAGAACTGTCTTGGAGAAAGCAAGCAGTAACAGAGTAAAGTGTAAAGCAGTTTTGGTCTTTCATTGTTTCCATCAATGGCCAGGGAAACTTTACAGTTTTAGAATTAGTTATTATAGTTAATATTAGATGCTGTAGTTGTACAGTGAGAATTAGCTCCTTGCAAGAAGTAATCCAAAGGGTTGAGGTGAAGTGGCTAAGCAGTAGAGCAGAAGTATGCCTCACATTTAAGCAGAGGCTTTCCAGACATGAAAATAGCATGAAAGTGTGTGGTAATGGGAGAGTAAAACCTCACAGAGCCAAACTCTCCTGTGAGTGGAAGAGTCTATGGAACACCACAGTCTATGTATACACCAGAAAGGTGGAAGGATGAGCTTACAGCCTTCTTGGGGTCTGACTCCAAATGCTTCCACCTCCCAGTGTGCAGTCTTTCCATGGCATTTGATGTGCTGTTTTGCAATAGCTCATGTTGCTTAACATGTGAGATGCAAGACATACTATTCCTCCTTATGCACTGAAGATTACAGATAAAGTTAGAGGGTGGTAATAAGGTATTAAAATGAGAAGAGTGTCAGCTATAGGGAAGAAGGGGCCTTGTGCTGAAATATTAAGGGAGGAAATTAGCACATCATATCTCCAAATCTGAACTTGAAAGCTGCAGATCAGGGAAACTCTGTGACGTATTGAGATTATTGGAGTATACAAAGCTTTCATTCCTTGTTTGCTTTTGTACTGAACTCTCCCAAAAGCTGCCAAGTGCTCTGTGTGCACTGTCTTACAAACAGCCTCAGTCATGCAAAGCTCTGGACTCTGCTTCCAAGGCTCCCAGGCCACTCTGCCTGCCAAGCAGCACAGGCGGTACCAGGAGCAGTGCGAGTCAGGATGCCAGGACAGCTGGGCTGGGAGCTTTCTTGGGGTACTGTGACCCTGCTGGCAGCCTTGTCTGCAGTGGTTTATTAGACCTGATGGCTCTGCATCTGCTTTGAACATCATTCCAGCTGAGATTTATGGGACTAGAGGACTCAAAGGAGCAAGCTGTCTCTGGCTTGGTGTGCTGAGCAAACCTAGTTGTGTTGTGCTGGCTTGGGATAGTGGTAAGGGTGGGAAAATGTGTTGCTCTTGTGTCTCCAGGAGATGTACTAAAGAACTCAGAGCTTTTAAGGTCTTCTTTTCAGGAATCTCACTGCTTAATCTGGGGTGAAGCATGTGCTCTCTCTTGGAAATGCATCTTGGCCCAGCCCTGGGCAAAGATCAAAACTGATTCTAGAGAATGTCCTAGAAAGAGATGGAAGTAACAAACATTACATAACTAAAAGTTTGAGAGGGATCAGCTGAAACATTAAGATTGAAATGGCAAAAAGACAAACCCAAGGTTAAGTCATTCTCTTTATTTCTGTGCCTGGTTTCTCATGTCACAGTGACTGTAAGAGCAAACCAAGGGAGAGTGGAGGGTTATTGCTGGTTTAGCACTAGTGATGGATCTAGTGATTGACCTGTGTGCTGTGGTTTTAGAGAGAGCTCTGATAATCTTATGAAGCTTTTATGGACATTAGATAATCTATTCTCTTCAAATTTGCAGGCCAGAAATTCCTGCAGACATCCTACAAGCTTTTAGGAAAACTGGGGTGTAGTTCTGATGATTTACTTTTGTACTTCCTTATCTTTTTTTTTTAAAGACCTCTAGTCTTGAAAAGTCTCTGCTTCAAAGTTTAACTTGAAAAAGCAATTCAGAATTCATGTTCTCAAAAAGATGCATTGTGTTTTCACTGTGAAATTTAATAATGCATTAATTAATATAAAATTAAAATAACTCGATGTTACTCCAGGTGACCTGTTGTGAGACATCCCTGCTAGGCACTGGTTGATGATTGATCACACAGGGAGGAAGGACTGAGCCCTGTGAGAGGGAGGTGTGGTGGCTCTGTGTGGAGAGGGAACTCAGGGCAAAGGATAACTGATGGTTCTCCAGTCATCAGTAGCACCAGAAAACTTTCAAATTAGCTCCACTGCACAAGGCTCTTGCTGGCAGTGGCTGAGCTGTTTCCCTAAAAGCCCTGATGGCAGTTTTGTATTTCTTTGTAGTTCTTTGGGACTTAGAAGCCTGCAAATACAGGACAGATGATGTATTATTGCAGTGTTTAACAAGTAGAGAGGTGGTTGGGTTGCTTTGCAATGTTTTTCCACAGCCCATTCACTACTTAAAGCTTAATTCTTCTGCCTCTGATGGAGTGTGCTGAGCAATCTCTGTGTCCAGGTGGATGTGTGGTCAGGTGTTTTTTTCAAGCTGAATTTTGTGAGGCAATAGTATCTTACAAGAAGTAATTTTGGGGAGAGATGCCATGCTGGGCAATGCACATTTATTGGCCAGGCTCTGATATGGAGCAGATGTTCATCTTCTCCAAGATACTCATCCTCTCCATCCTGCAGCAAGAATGAGCCACTGTAGTGGAGGGTGGGGTGCCTGAGAAGGGGACAGCCACCATTTCATCCACAAAACAGGAGCCAGCAATTCTAAAAGTGAAGATGTGCAAACCTGCTGGATCTTTGTGCTCTCTAGTGCTGAAATCCAGAAGGATCTTCAGGGCTTATGTAGAACCTGGCCTTGCACTTTGATTGGAAGAAGTAGAGAGGAGGCTGGTGCTTGGCACAGCAAACAGCTGTGCTGTTCTTTGGGGGATGTGATGGGGACAAGCTCTGACTTCACTTGTGAGCCTTTGAGACCATGGATTGCTCTGTGAGGCCTGTGCTCTCTGTACTTCTGTCTTGGAAAGGTGCAAATCTTTCCTGTGTTTATTTCAGCTTCATTCCCAAAACTGCCTGTCTCCTCCACAGTAAAAACCCTGTCAGGATTATTTACCATGAAGAACACTGAGATTTTGAGCAAGTAATTGAAATTTAAAGCTCTAATTGCAAGAGCAAATAAACAAGAGATGCTTTCTAAGCTCATATTTTAATTGGAAGAAGTGATTTCAGTGCATCCTTCCCAAAGTCCTGGCACCATCTCCTGGGTTTGATAGCCAATGACCCAGTTTTCATGGAATGATCTCACAGTAGTGCAGTCCTTCACCCAGCTGCACTTGGATGAGGGAGAACAGTGCATGTCTACAGCAATGATGCATATACTGTGAATTTGATTGCTCTGCTTTTCAAAGTTTCCTTGAGTAAAAATACTGTTTTATGTTTACTTGGCAGCTTTTCTCCTTTCTACTTGTCCTGGTTTAATTGTGTCTGGTCCCTGGTGTGCTGTCTGTTATGCATGTTGGGGAATACAATGCCTTTGGGGGTGGTAGTGAGCACAAGTGACATCTTAATAAGGGTCCCCAGAGACATGGCTTTAGTACTAAGCTGCCCCCATCTTCCAACAGTTGTCAGTGTAGGGCTTATTAGTCACCCATTTATCCTCTGAAACAACTACTTTTAATGCTCCTGCTCTGTGCTGAGTCCTCAGAAGCTCTGTTAGGTGTTGCTGTTTTTGCTGACTGTAGCTGCTTTTTAATTGCTCAGGTAGCAGAAGCAGGGCTTGAAAACTCAATCAACATTATCTTGTCTTATCTGTCACCAGTGGATTTAACCAGATCAAGACATTCATACGGATCATGTGTAGAAGCAAAACACAACCAGCTGTAGAGGCCAGGGCAGATGACATTTAGCTAGACTGCTCTCCCCAGTGCCAGCCCTTACCCTCACTCAGTCTCTGCTCCCTGTTGGCAGATGGGTTCTCCACTGTCATGGTCAGGGCCAGCTCTTTCTGCCAAGTGAACAACCTGGCTTTGCCAGCATGTGACCTCTCCTAGCATCCATCAGCTGCAGTGTTGGGCCCTTTTCTCCTTTGGCCTTGATGACCCTTTGCAGCATCCAGGGCTGTGATTGCCTTGGTGCAAGCTGAGGCAGCCCAAGCAGAGAAGCTGGTATCTCTTAGCTTCTCCCAGAGGAGCTGTGGGAAGAAGTGACTTGGGATAGCAACACCCCACCTAGCACAGGGACATGTAGAGGAGAAGAGCAGGGTTACAGGTGAAGCACAGCCCAGGATCCAGGGTTCAGCTGTCCATCAGGACTTGGTACAGCTCCTCTGCTGAAGCCTCATGTCTGCCTGCCCTGGTCTGTTTTCAATCTCATCTCTTTCCTGTGTCATGGATTATGTCAGCGTGGTTTGGGCAGGGGCTTGTGAACAGGCTCTGGGTTGCTGTTGCTTCCTCAGGGGAGATGGGGAGAGCCTGGTGTGTCTGCTGGCTAAAAGCATGGCAAGGAGCAGGCTGAGCAAAGCATCTGGGCAAAATTCACACAAGCTGCTTGGCTGGGGTCTGGTATTACCCTGGCCTGCTTCTGAGCTTAATGAGCTACCTTATCTGTCATGTTCCCCATGGCAGATGGGGTCTCTTCAGGATTAATTAAGGATCATAACTTTGACCTAGTTACCAGACTTGCACTATTGTCCCTGGAGCTATCTGAACCATCAGGCTGTTTGAGAGAGCTTCTTACCCTTGCCTGCTCTGGTTACTTGCTCTGTGTATCCTTCTGGGACTGACTCTGAGCCCCAGGCAGGATCACATTACATTAATTTCTCTAATAGATACCTGCTTTACCCGCGGGTAGGTAACTGGCTGCTTCCTGCTTGCAGTGCCACATTCGATGTGGGGATTGGATGTGCTGACATAGACCTTTCACGGGGCTGTCTCCTGTTCAGGAGCAGGGAAGAGATTGGCTGCAAGATAGGGGAGGGTGGTGCTAGAGACAACATCCTGAGACAGTCCAGTTCCATGCTGCCATACCTTAAACCATATGGATACTGAAAGGTTATCCCAGGGCATCTCTTCTCGTGGCTACTCAAATCTTTCTCATTTCTAGTTTGTGCTTTATTGTGGCAAGCCCTTAGGGATGCTCCCCATAAAGAAGCAGCAATGATGACTAGAGCTTGAGAAGTAAATTGAGTTCAAGCTCTTCTAACCCTGCTTTTCACCTGCCAGATTTTCAGGTAGAGCACTGTTCCAGCTGGCAATGTCTCAGTCCTGTGCTCCTGTGCTCTGCAGACCGAAAACTACCCAATCCTTCCTTCTGCTGGGGAGGGGTTTGCACCACAGGGATCTTCTTGCTCTCTCCTTCCCTCCTGTTGTTGCTGGTTTGGTGGGAGCTTGCCTTGCCCACGGGATTAAGTCCCATGTTGCCAGGCCATTGCATGAGCTCCCAGCCTTGTGCACAGGGACCGCACATGGCCTGTGTGCTGTTCATGTGAGGGAGATTTGTGTTCCTGAAGCTCCCTTCAGTCCCCCATGGAGCTTTAACCAGCCTGATGTTCTGCTCAGGGTCTGTCCATATCCTCAGTGGGATCCCAGCAGCTCCTGCTGGTTTTGGACAGAGGAGCATGCAGGAGGCTGCAGGTTGGGACCCCAGGGAAGTAGCACTATGTCCTCAGAAGCCTGTGTGGAGGGGGAGCTCCCTGGCTTTTCTCCTATGCCTTGAAAAACATCTCTTGTGTTCCAGTGACCTGCTTATTATGTAGGTCAGCATCAACCGGAAAAGAAAAACAATTTCAAAAGTAGGAGAAATCTATCACGAATCCTCCACACAGCAGTTCTTTCCAGAAAAGCAAGAAAAGTTTTCCTGGGGGAGGTGGCAGGCAGCATGGCCTGTTCTTCCATCCACCCTGGGCAGAGCAGTTGGAGAGGGGAAGCTCTGAGGCTGTAGAGATGTGTGATATCTTGAAAGCAGTGTGGCCTGTGATGGAACAGTGCATTAAGTTAGGCAATAGGAGCTTGACTTGAGTGGTCGGGGGTTTTGTCCTTTATTGACCCTTGGGCTTGGTTTTGGTAAAGAGGAGGTGATTTCTGCTGGCCTTTACCTTGGTCTTGTGTCTGCACAGCAGAGACTGGTGCCATGTTGCTGGAGGAGCAGTCCCTGCTGGGACACAGCTGTTTTGCTGGGGTGAAAAGGGGACACAGAACAAGCAAATGCCTTTGGATGCCAAAAGTAAAACTGGGACCTCAACCAAAATTCATCTCAGTGTTGTGCTGGTGCCATTACCCTGAGGCTGCTCCACTATGCTTGTAGCAGAGCTGACACCTTGTGATACCCACTGAGAAAAGAGAAAGCCATTAGCATAACCTCCTGGCTGTAACCTAAGCAAGGGACAAGTTGCTCTGTGCACAAGAGGTTTGGTGAAGTCCAACTTCACTCGTACTTGCCTGTGATGCAGTAAATCTTAGTATCCCTCCCTATGCTCACTTCTCTCCGAAATCACCTACTAAATATCAGTTCAGTGGGAGACACCCTGTGCCCTGACTAATTCTCACTTGGGAGAATGTGTGTGTGTGTGCACTTGCTGGCCAGCCAGCAGGCAGGTGAGAGCTGCAGTTTTTTCTTGGCAGGAGCAGGAATGTAGCTCCCCTCTCTCCCTGCTCCATATGGAATTTCTCTTTCCCTTCAAACATGTAGGAACACCGTATTTTTGACAGGAGCAGCTAAAATCACTCAAAAGCTTCACTCATAATCAAGGTGAGGCAACATAACCTCGTAATTGTAAAATGAGATTTCAGTATGCTACGCTTTTTGTGATGAAAGTTGTGTGGGGAGGTGAGTTGTGCAGTGAGCAGACAGCTCTGCCTGCATCTACCTTGCTGTTTGCTGGGTCCCCTCCCCATTCACCCAGCCTAAAGCTGAGTGTTTGAAGCCTCTCCAGCTACAGGAGGTTCCTGGCACCACCTCTTGTGCTTGAAGGTGCACTGACTTTTTCCCAGAATACAGGTTCTTGCGGAGCTGCTCACTCTGTTTCAGATACAGCCTCCTGCAGCCTTTGCTCCTTGCTTTATACCAGCATGTCCTGTGCTGGCTTGATAAAGCATATCTGTCTGTGTCTGGACTGTCCTTCCTCCTCAGTGTCTTGATCTTGGTGGTTTCTATTTAATATTTGAAGAGCTCTCTGCAGATCCCAGCTCTCCCACTGTCTCACCCAAGGATAGGCAGTCCTTGCCCCATCACACCACAGTAGTCTGGAGACGTCAATGCAGGAAGCAACACAGCAATGAAATTTTGAACAGAATGATGTTTTTCCACCTGCAGTAGCAGGACATCTCCCATGCTTTGTGAACTCACATGGAGTAGAGCATTAAGGAAGCAGGCAGCAGACGTGTCTTAGCTGGAGGCACTGCCATGTGTACTGCACCCAGCTTAGTCAAGATGTAGGATTAGGGTACATTCCTAGCACAAGATTTTCTGAGTTAGCAGGGGATGGGTGCCCTGAGGCTGGGATTGTCACACTGGCTTGGTGGGTCCTTGCACAATGGGGCTGCAGTGTGTTGGAGACAGCAGAGTGCTGGTGCTGTCATGTACTTGTGGTGAGAGTGTTGAGGATGGCTTGTTATCTGTGCTTAGAGGAAGGATTTGATTAGAAACTGTCTCATAAATGTGTGGTTATTGAATGAGTTGCTCCTTTAGTATGCATGAGCCATCTCCACATACGTGACAAGTGCATCTGTCCTAGGCAGGCAGCTGCTCTAAAGAAAAGCAGAGGAGCTTTCCTCATTGCAAGCTCTTCCTCATCAAGCTTTTTCTAAATTGCTCCCTGCATGGAGTAATTCTACAACAATATTAAACACAGCAGCAGGGGTGAGTCAAGCAGATCTTGTCAAAGCTGCCCTATTTTTTCTCTTTTTGGTTTTATTATAAATTGAATCCACTGTGCCACAGGGAACAGCGCTGTTCTCAGCATGATTGGTGGCAACAAATAACCACCCAGGAAAAATATGTATTGTGTGGTAACTGGGAAGAACCTCCTGTTCCCAACATCTCCAGCCTATCTGGGGCTTGTTGCCATGAAATTGTGAAGTTTAACTAAAGGATGATTGGGCTGTGAGAAAATCTTTTTAGCCACTGGTTAACTGAGCTTACTTGCATGTGTCTCATTCTCTTCAGAAGTTGGTGAGACTGTAAATTTAGTAAGATGGAGTGTCCAGCTCAGGTTCTTAAATGGAAAACAAGGCAACCTGGTGTTGGAATCAACAGGGATGCTTTCCTGAGGAAAACGTGGGTATTACTGTCCAGACATAAACCTGAGCTGCTGGAGGTCAGGTCAGGACCTATACAGACAGTCTGGGGTTCTTGCACCTCTTTGGGAAGTGTCTGGTGTTGGTCTGGATAAGAGATGAGGTTAGGTGGCCCTTGGACTTGACCCCTTGACATGGAGGCCTTGACAGCACTCTGCCTGGCCTGGGTCTCTGCACAGCTTTCCGTTGAGAGAGCACATTTCCCATTGCTCAACTTTGCTTTTCTAATATCAAGATAAGTCTCACTATTGTTCAATGTAGGTTTTTGCCTAAACCATGAGCAGCAGTTTAACAGTTACTGTAGCCTCAGATGTTGTAAAACTTGTGGGCAGTGGGTGAGCTGTACTGGAACATGGAGGGTCTTTGAAGCAAACACCAGCCTGAGTCATGGATAATGATCTGGGCTGCTAGCAAGTAGCTGTCCCACCAGTTACTTGTCTTGGAAGATTCAGTTGTCCTGTGGATGAAACAACTACTAATTTGAATTAATGTCAAAGCAAAGGGTACTTGAAGAAATAAACCACCTTGGCTGTTTGTGTTGCGGTGAGCTCTCTGCAGTCTGGAGTTGTTCTTTCCTGCACACCCCCAACCTGCCAATGTTCAGGTCTTGGCTTTCACCTCTGGGGTGGTGCAATGCCCCCAGCACAGACCTGGCCTGCCTAGGGCAGGAATGAGTGAGGAGCACAGCTGGGCCCTGCTGGGAAAGAGAACTTGGAGATGACTGTGCACCTCTGGATGCAGGTTGAGGGAGGTAAGGGGGCAAGATGAGGCTGCTGGAACCTCAATGAGATGGTCTTAGCATGCCTCTGCTCTTCCTGCAGCCTGCAAAGTAGGCCCTTGCAGCTTCTCTCTCTCCCTGCACAGCCTAGCCCAGACACTGCTGGGTAAAACAGGCAGGACACTCTCCCTAGGAGGTGACTTAATTACATCCAGACAAAGCCTTAAGGATCCCAGCCTCCAAGTAAGCCTCTGACATCACTGGTTGCTCAGCCCAGTGGAGTGGGACCATGCAGGGAACTGGTTTCACAGCTCTCTTGTGCTGGGTGAGATCGTGCTGGGGGGTCAAGAAAATATCCCAGTGTCCCAGCATGAATCAGCCATCCATTCATATCCAGCTTCTCCAGCAGTACCAGGCAGTCCTGCACAGTGATGGGCTGCAAGGATAAAGGACAGACTCTCCTCTTGTGACAAGAGGGTTTATGCCAGGCACTTGTGGCTGGCTACTGTTGGTGATAGGAGAAGGAGACTTGGACTGAAGAGCTTCCCTATGCTCAGGGTGCTCAGGGCTGAAGATCCAGTCACTAGATCATGACTGCTCAAGTGCTTTGGTTTGGAGGTTCAGGCTACATCTCTAAGAATTGAGGAGGTGAGCCTACAAATAAGAATCTTCTGATTCAGTGCCTTTTCAGATTTGGTTTTGCAGTTCTCTTGTGTTTTAAAGGATTTATGCTAGGCTAGGATATGACTTGCTTTTAGCTTCCTTTTCCATTTGTTTCAAGCTGAACTCCATGAAGGCACACTGTTGTACGTACAGTGGTTGTGCTGAGTGCCTGCCAGTGGCTTTGAACGTGGTGGCCATGCTTCAGTTCAGTGAAAAGCTCAAAGAACAGTAAAGCTTTTAAAGGTTCCTAAGAGATCTTTGAAACCACAAAGCCAGTTGATAGAGACCTTGCCATCCACTGACCAAGAAACAGACTATAGCAGACTTGAACTGTGGCAGCCATGAGGAAAAAAAAAACAAACCAGAAACGAATTATCCAAATACTAAATCCATGAGGGACCTGGTTTCCTTAGGTCTGCTGTTGATGGAGCTCTTTGCATGGCAGAGGAAACAAAATTGTTCACCAAGTAGAAACTAAATGAGTGGAAACATTTTTCTGGATTGCTTGCAGCTATTTGCCAGTAGTGTAAGGCAGGAAAAGGTTAAACATTAATTTCTATCTATCTCTTCTCTACTTGCTTTTACTTGCCCAGTGCTAATTCAGTGTAGCAATCTGGAGGGTGGGTGGCACACAGTGCTGGGGGAAGAGGTGCTTTTGGGTGAGGATATGGTGTGAACCCACTTTTGGGGGTTATCCTGCCAGGCCAGGGCTGCTGTTGCCAGTTAGGCCAAATGTCACTGAGCTGTTGGAGCGAGGGTTTGGCCTTGACAGACAGGGTTGCTGCTGCTGTGGAGTTACTCTACTGCAACCAGGCCCATGCTGTGTGCCTGGACAAATGGGAAGGTGATGATTTAGCCTGTGCTATAACCCCTGCTCTGGGTTTCTCCAAACCTGTCACTTATGAGTCACTATTTGTTTATTTACAAAGTGCAAGCAAATGATATCAATAGAGTCAGGCTGTTGCAGACACTGCTGTTTGGACATCGGGCTGTGTTTGCAGAGCAGAGGCAGAGCAGTTGCACAATCTGTGTAAGTAGTCATCCAGTCCTAAGAAAACCACTCATGTATCTCAGGTTGTCTACCTGATCAATTGCTTGAGCCCAATGACCTGACTCTCTGCTTGCTTTTATAATGTAGAGGGTTTGATTTTCCTGCTGCAAAGGTGTTTTGTTGTATGTGGGCTTTGTGTCATCTTTCCACCTCGCCTACTGCATAAAAGCACTAGGTCAAAAGCTGTAAGAGCACCACATCCATACAGATGCATTTCACTTGGGAAGGAGAGGGGTTGCATAAAAGATATGTTCAACTTAATTTAATGTGGTGGATGATTTTATTTTTTAATGCTAAATCTTCTTCTCCACAGTCTAAACCCAGAACCCTATTGTGAATACTGGTTTCACTGGTTTTCAGCACAGCAGAGACCACAGCTCAGCTCAGGGGCAGAGTTTTGTACCACACTGAGCAAGGTATAAGAGCTTATGGTGGGGTTGGTGCCAGGAACCTTCACCTTATAATTATGACATCTGGAGGGGATATGAGTGTACCTCTTTATAGTAGCAAGGAAATGTTTCTGTAACTGTGCAAGAAATGTATATTCAGCAGTAACAGTAAAATGATGCTTCTGTTGTTGAAGTTATAAGGTCAAGGCAGCCCACTGCAGATATGTGGCAGAAAATCTGCTCTAGCATAGTCCTCAGCTAAGACTACAAGCCACAGGTACGTGCTAGTTGTTTGGCCTAGCTTAAGAGAGCTGGAAATCTCTGTTTATAATTAGAGTAAATAAGCCCTGATGCAAAATTGTCATCCTCCTCTTCTTTGGGTCATTTTTATCCATGACACCCATGACTATGACGTCAGTGTGATTAATTCTGTACAAGGGATTTATCTAAGATGTCTTTTCATGTGAGGTTAGATCATTTGCTACCACAGTGTTGTAATACTTTCCAAACAAGAAGCAGAGCAGCCCTGTGTCTGCCCTCCTTGGGGATGGTGGTCTGTCTTTTCAGGCTCACAAGAAACAGAAGGAGGAACTGAACACTCTGAGAAGACATTTCAAGAAACGAGCCTGTGAAATCCCACACTGCCAAATGAGGCTTTGTTTTGGACAAACAACACTAAGCCTTGAATACTTCAGTCTTGGCTGACTGTATGTATCAAGTGAGTCAGAGCAAATGTCCATCCAGCTAGCAGCAGACTCTAAATGAAGATGCTGGTGTGCACTGTGCTCCTGGCAGTCCCCTGAGCCAGAGCACATAGATCAGGAATTAAAAAAAAAGAAAAAAAAAAGTGTTAATCGTTAAAGGAATAAAAGTTCTGGTGAACTCTGCCTTGATGAACTCTTATGAACTTGTTTAGTTTAGATCTGAAACTTGGCAATGAATTATTGTCATTTGGAAACTTACTTCCTTAAAAGAAAATAGTATCTTTGTATTCAATGTCAGCTGCACTTTTCTGCCCTCTAAACTCTGGGATAGCACATCACACTGTCATGAAACTTGCTGGTCTTTAAACTCACGGTTTGAAAGCCATACAGTTTTGCTTTGGCTGAGTATTCTGTAATGGCAACAGTCTACATTTCTGACATCATTTGTCATGGTGTAAGTATTTATGGCAACCATGTAGTGCTTGAGAGATTTTTCCCCGAAGGTCAGGACAGTTGCAGATGAAACAGCTGATCCCTTCCTCTGCTGGTTCTTTACTGTACCTCTGCAATTTCTAATAAATGTTTGCTGATTAGAAGAATTACCTTTGGGGTAATTTGACAGAACTAAATGCTGCCAACCCTAATGTGCTTGTTCAATAAGTTGATTTAGCAAGTTAAGTACTTCCCCTTTGCCTTACAGTTAGGGCCTTCTTGATGCAGCTAGGTTTGCACCACTAGGTTTGGATCACTCTGCTTAAGTAGGAAAACAAAACTGGATGTTCTTAGCATGAAGGTTTCCTATTCCCTGAAATTGGACACCATCTCTCTTCAAGTTAACACAAAATACTGAAAGATACATAACAAAAATAACAGAAGTTAGAAACAACTGCCTGGAACCTCAGAGTGATTATAAATGTTCAGCCAGTGCCTGCACTTGGCAAAGGTACTGGCTTCTGTGATCAAATCAGCCTGCTTGAACCAGAGCTTGGCCATTCTCCAGGTTTAGTGTGGCACTTTCCTGGGTAGGCAATGCCTTTCTTGTGCTGGTTCTCTGGGGAAGTCCCTCAAACAGAACAAGTTTCAGTGGATCACTTCCTCATTCTGCTCCTCAGCTTCTACTTAGCATAGGCTACAAGTTGCCAGGAGCCTGGCAGCTGGGCAGTAGCTGTACAGCCCTTGAACTGGAGCCAGCATGAATGCAGCTATGGCAGAGGCTGTGGGGTCTGCTCCCTCCAGCTGAGGGTCTGGTTCTTCTGTGCAGCGGTGATTATTCAAGGGACCAAGCAATCCCTGAGGAGCAGCTGAGTGATATTCCCCCTGTTCTCCTCCTGGCTGCTTGGAGCATCCTGAAGCCCAGCAGGTATTTTCTGTTCAGCTGTGGTAACAGACTGTAATAGATAAACATCTACATATTCAGCAGGCTGAGCAGGAGGGTTTGTTCATGTCTCTGTTTAGGCTGGTCTGGATTTTGTCATACTTTGCTGCTGTTCCCAGATGTTTCCTTCTGCACTGAAAGTACAGTATGGCGTCACTTGTGTCTTCGAAAGTGTAAACAAAACAGAAGCCAGCTACTTAAAATATATTCCTCTGCTGTGACTGGGGAAAATCTCTCCTTCAGATACAGGCATCCACTGTTTGCATTGCTCATCCTCCTGGCAGGGGTTATGGGCTTTGTCTGCCTCACTTGGTTCAGGCCTAACCTTTCTGATCTTTCTATTTTTGAAATGCCTGAAATACTGTTGCTTCCTCTTACAGATCCTGGTTCCAGCTGCTTCCCACATCTCCAGGAGATGATGAAAAAAGAACTCATCAGTGGGTCAAGGTATGGTGCTAGAAAAGAATATGCTTGATTTTGCCAGGACTTGGTTTACCTATCAGTCACATTGCAGGCCTGGCATTGAGCTGAAAGGTAGAGGCAGAGGAATGTATCTGCTCTCCAAGAGGGAGTAAACCTTACCCAGAAATGCAGAGCTGGGTGACTTGCAGTGGGAAATAAATTCTTTTGAGAAGGCCTAAAGTGTTGCAGGAGACTCCTACACCTACAGGCTTTTCCTATACCTCAGGATAACTCAAAGCAGCAGTCTCCAAACTCACTGCAGCTGTAGCACCTCCCTTTATTTTTATTTTATTTTTTTTTTAACCTGTCCGTCTTCCTGTGAAAACCAGTACCTTTCTTCCCCTTTCTGCTTTCACAGGAAAAAACACAACTCACTTGCTGAAGGCTGAGGAGTTGGGAGAGATGGTGCTGTGATCACTGGATGCTGGCTCTTCACCCCAGAGGGTTTGCCCTGCTGCCAACAACTGCATGTTGCTGTTCCTTGTCTTCTGTGAATACTTGGCGAGCTTCGCCCTAGGAGTAAGCCTAAAATGCTGAGGATTTTCTAGAGATAAAGCTGAAGTCAAAAGTTGAATATGGACGCTTTTTAAGAGTCAGAAAATGTTAGGAACTGGCTTGTTGAATCTGTGTTTTGAATGGAGGATGCACATTCATTTGCAAAAGACTGGATCTAGACAGTGAAATATCCTCTGGTCCTCCAATTTTCCAGCCCTTAATACAGTATTAAAACTCTGTTGCAGCTGTTTGAAGGATTCACACCTAGATATAAACCATTCTATAGAGGAAATACAGTCATGTTTATACTTCTCTCTTGTGCTGCTGGTGACTCTCCCTCTGTTGACAAGCTCTTAATTCATTGGCATGACCATGAAAAGCCTGCTTTTATCACTGTTTCCAAACTTAGCCAGTGTTTAGAACAGATTGTTAGAGAACAGCAACCTGGCAGTGCTAACAAGGTGAGCTCAGGGGTTGTTCTGGGCTCTTAGCCATCTGCTGGGTCTCTGTCACCTCAGAAATAGCCTCCCCTCTTACAGAGATCACAGAATCCTGCAGCCAAACTGCCTCACACTGGGCTGCAAGAGAGAGACAAGCAGCAGCTCAGAACTGGGTACCGAGACAGGTTGTTTGTATTGATCCTGCTGGCATGAAGAGTGTTTACTCCACACAAAGGCTTGCTGCAATGTGTTTCAACAAGGAAAACCCTTTCCCCTTGCTTGGCAGAACTTTTCATAGCCAATTGAAAGGCTAGTTTGTTACCAGGGACCTTGCAACATGTTTCTCCAGTGAATCACCAAAGGTGCAGACTGTCAGGGTGTTTGTGCAGGTGTCAGAGGGATGCAGCTGGAAAGGTTTCCAAAGGGGGCACTGGGATGTCCCAGGCTGCAGCTGTTCCTGCTGCTCTTTGGGGAACTACTCCTGGGTGCAGCTGAACATGGCCCAGGCCTCTCCTTGCCCACA
>VZTT01051263.1:0-19315 GCA_013400855.1 Buphagus erythrorhynchus
CCTGCCCATGGCAGGGGTGGTTGGGATAGAGGATCTTGAAAGTTCCTCCCAACCCTTAACACTCTATGAATTCTAAGTATGACAGAAAGTCTCCCCTGCTCAAGACTGGATTTTTTTTTGTAGAATTCTTCTTCTCCTTGCTAAGAAAATGGAAGGTTAGATCCATGCCCAGGGGAGCGTATATCCCACAACAGCCACTCCCTATGCATGCCGTCTCCTCTAACCCACAACTATATCCAACTGTGCCACCAGAAAAGGAAATTTGATGGGCTGAGACCAAGCTGCACATGATCTGGCATCTCTGGTAAACAGCAGCAGCACTACATTCTCTTGCATGCACCTCACACGGGCTCAGGAGTGAAGAGGAAACTGAGGAAAGCACAGGATTTTGTTTTATCATTCTATTTCTCTTCATTCATTAATTCATTCCTAAGTCTATTTCTCTTTTCAGAACTTCTTCCTCTTTTCCTCACCATCTCCTAAGCTGTGAGTCCCTCTGAGCCCACAGAGCCCATTGCTCCAGCCTGGGGGGACAAGGGGCAGGTGCTGTGGGGGTCACATGGAGCTGGGATCCCTCTGAGCCACTGCAAGCGAGCAGCGAGGCAGTTCCAGCACTAATGATGTTTGTCTCCAAAAAGGCTGTTTAGGTGAGACAGTTACAAATTGTATTTTATAAACTGTATTTCTGTAAGTGGATTTTTTTTGCTAGCGGGAAGAGGCACTTTAATAATCCCACTTCTGATTAATGGCAGGGTGTCTTGTCAAAGCAAAGACCGCTGCAGCTTCGGTTCTTTCTCAAGGAGGAATCACAAGTGGAAAATAAAGAAGAAAATGCACAGCCTCTCTGCCTGGAAAATATTGATCCAGACTCTTCCTAGGTAAAAGATACTCAGTAAAATTCTCTAAAGAGTTTTTTTTTACTGCGAGCTGAAGAGATTTGTAAACCAGATCCTGCTCTTTTTAGGGGTATAGAAAATTTCAATCACTCTGGCATGAGAACATTTGGGATTTAATGATTTATTGCCCTCATACCCTGAGAAGAAATACTATCCCAATTACAGAGACAGGGACCCGCGGCACTGCTGTATTAAATCACTGGTTCATGGTCTCCTAGAGAGGCTGCAGGGCTGAATCCAACTTCCAGCCCTAGGCCTGCCTTCCAGCAGGTCCAGGGAAGCCATCAGGGACGATGGGAAAGCTTGAATATCACACTGTGAACACAGCAAGGGCAACTGCAATTCCCATTCTTCACACATCTTTAACTCTCAAAGTCAAGGGTTTTTGTAACACCCTCAAAAACAAAAAGTTGGTTGAATGATCATACAACTACAGCCTGAAAAGTACCTGATTTTCCAAAGAATTATTGCAGAGTTTGGGATATGTTTTTATTTTAAGAAGCTGTGTGTGTGAGAAAAAGAAGAGGCACACCACTAAGTCATGTTTCCTGTCCTAGCATGTGACTTTATTGACATATTTCTTGTCCAGAGTCCTGTAAGTCCGTTCTCTATCAAAGTCATCTCTTAACCTCTATCTCAGTTTTTATCTGGGAAAACAGGAATTTACCAACCAGACATCACAGTAACTCCATCACATGTCTGTAAAGCAAACTTTACGAGATAGAAACTCCACATTAATAGTTGAAATCTGCATTTGTCTAAGCTGAGGATCAATATTCTTCCAATACATGATTTGTAAAGGAAGTTGAACGCAAGTGTTTCTAAAGCAAAAAAAAAAAAAAAAAAGACAGATCATTTCCATCAAAGCCATTTCCCAATAGGCATTTGCTTACCATAGGGCTGAATACTTCTGCTAAGAGAAGTTCCACAGTTCCAGGAAGTTTAGCCATCATTAGCACTGGAGATGTCTCCGATCTCACCATTGTTTGAGCTGCTGTGCTCTGTTGAGCCTTCAGCACACACAGAAAGCCAAGTTTTCTTCCTCTTTATGACATCTGGGTACATAGTGAATGGGTTTTGTCACACGCCAACACCAGCTTTTATACTTAAAAGCCAAACTCAAGCATTTTAATCAGCAGGGCAAATTTATACTATCCTTAACATCACTCTCCTTCCACTCCCACATATTTTTCCTTATTAAGTGGCAATTATGCAAGAACGAAATTTCGGTAAATGACAGTGTTGGCCCAAAATAGGTTCTTCCACCCTGTCTGCAAGCGGCCAATCCACACACATAATCCAGGTATTTGATTTATTTACAGTTCTGATAGAAAGAGGTGCTGGATGGCAAATCCACAAAGCCATCACAACAACTACCAAAACTTTTCACTCTTTATATATTTTGGCAAACAAAGGCATTAATGACCCTTGGCTATGTTATAAGTACCTATTATACTATTGGCTTTTCGCAAATATTAAAATGAATGTATATGTATAATGTTGGAAAACTTTGCTGTATGAATATAGTTTATTTTAGTTCTGGTATTAACAAAATTTAGAAACAGTAGAGTAATAAATATATATTTTTCTTGGATTATAACATGGTGATGTAAAAAACTTTTGTTCATGTAACTAACTCAGAGAATGGTAAAAAGATAATCAGGAAATTCTTAACATTCTTGGATTATCCTATCTAGATGAAGACAGAGGTGACAAGCACCAGAACTTCAGGGAAGGAATTTATTGATCTCCATTATCAGGGAGAAAAAATTAAAAAAATTTAAAATGTTGATTTACAGGTTGGGAGGTGGGGATGTGATTTTGAATAATGCATTAAAGTCTATGACTATGCAACAGGTTGATGTATTTAAAGAAGTGTTTTCTGAGTTACTGTGTGCTCTTGNTAATGATCCTCTCATTGCTCATGCTAATTAGTCTGCATGCTCAGTCTTTCTCTCCTTTTGAGTTGGTGGTTTCTTGGGTTAGTGGCCATGATCTCCCCCTGCCAGAATTACCTTTAACTCCATTGAAGCTGATTCAGCACAGTTGCTGTCTTTATTAGTTTCTTCCTTATCTTGGAGGTTCTGCCAAATGTCTCTGTGGCCTGTAAATTCTGCATTCTTTGTGCCCACTATCTGTGGTACGTCCTTCTTCCCAAGCTTTGTTAACCTCCCCTGAGGTCACTGAAAAACGATGATCCCTAAACCTTAACAAAACAATTCTACTCTCAGGTAATTTGTCTTTCTAACACCTGGACATCAGTTGGAACTTGTTTGTTAGCTGCTGTTTCACAGACTAAACCTCTTTTCTTGTTGATTAGACTTGAAAGCACACAAAGATCAAACATCAAAGAATATCCTCTCTTAAGAATTTTTTTTTAATAGTTGACATTTTGCGACAACGGTGGCGCTTTACGGCGGCCGCGCTCGCTGGTCGCTTTTCCGGGAGGTTGCCGGTTCTCTGCTTTTACGACAGGGCGCTGCCGTCGCGCGGCGATGACGCAAAAGGGCGCGCCGGGGCTGCGCGCGGCCCTTTCCCCGCTTGCCGTCTGAGCTGCCGGAGCCTCTCCCGGATCCGCCACTGGATCCGCCGCCATCGGGGCCGCGCCGGGGCCGCGCAGGTGAGGAAAGCGCTGGGGCCGCCCCAGAGCCGCTCGCCTGCCGCTCCGGCCCTTCCCGCGCGTACCGAGACCCCCCGGCCCCGCCCCGCCGCTCCCGCCGGTTCCGGTGGGGCCGCGTCCCCGCCCCTCCCCGGCGCACGGAGCGCCCACCGAGACCCTTCCTTCCTGCCGGGGCCTGGTTGGCGGAGGCGCCTTCCCTTCGCGGTGGTCTGTGCCGAGGCAAGGCCTCAAGTCTCGGTGCCACACCGTACGGTAGCTGAGGATTTGAGGGTTTTTTTCATTCTTTCATCTTTAGAAAATTAAAAAATGGCGAAGTTTGTGGCACCCGTGATCCAGGACAACCCGTCCGGCTGGGGTCCATGTGCTGTGCCCGAGCAGTTCAAGGACATGCCGTACCAGCCCTTCAGCAAAGGAGACCGCCTGGGCAAGGTACCTGTGCCGTGCTGGGCCCGGAGCTCTGGGTGCCCTCCGGGCCTCACCCCGCACGCTGCCTCCAATGTTCACTTTTGTTGCCCTGGCTGCTCCTCTGGCACCCTTGGCAGTGCGTCCCAACACACTGAACACCTGGCAGGCAGAGGTGGGAGTCAGAAGGATTAGACCTGGAGCATATGGCAGTGTTTGTTTCTGTTGCTGGGAGTCCTGTGTGTGCAGTTAGAGGTATTGGGGGGAAATGTTGTGTTAATACTTACTTTCAACTGTTTATGCTCATTCTTAGGTGGCCGATTGGACAGGAGCCACGTATCAGGATAAAAGATACACAAGTACGTGTGATCTGCTGGCTGTTCCTGGGGTTTACTTTCTGCAAAGTTTGCTTCCAAGCGTCATTCCTGTTTTCATGTCTCACACCCACCCTATAATTACCTGCACAACTCAGCAAGACAGGCAGCTTACTTTAGGAAGCCTGCTTTACCCTTGGGAGAGCTCTGTGGGGCTCTCCCTGTCCTTGAGGCTTATTCTGGGTTTTTGTACTGCCTTACTACCCAGGCTTATAAGGGAGGTTTGAAGAGGGAGAAGACATGCAGGTATAAGGCAGGAGTCCCAATTCAGACATCAGACATAGGTGAAGGGAGCTGGGGAGAAAAAGGGGCAAAGCATCCGTGTTTTTTCTTAGCACCTTGGTGCTGAGTTACTTTGTTTCATTTATAGACAAGTACTCGTCACAGTTTGGTGGTGGAAGCCAATATGCCTATTTCCACGAGGAGGATGAGACCAGCTTCCAACTGGTGGATACGGCCCGGACGCAGAAAACAGCGTACCAGAGGAACCGCATGAGGTTTGCACAGGTAACATGTTCAGGAGACAGGATCAGAGGGGAGTTTCAGCAGCACATGAATCTTTGCCAGTTAAAATGTCTTTGTTTTTCTTTCCATCATTTCTGCAGAGGAACCTTCGGAGAGACAAGGACCGTCGGAACATGCTGCAGTTCAGCATGCAGACACTGCCAAAGAGTGCCAAGCAAAAGGAGAGGTGAGACTGCAGAGACGAGCATACCAAGCTCGGGTTGGAGTGTGTGAACATACTGTTGAGGAATTTGCAAACTTACAGTAACAGAATCTGCTGGAGCAAACAGTCAGCAAAGAATTTCAGGATGTTTCAAGTCCAGTGTTCTGCTGGTGTCAGTAGTACTTAAAAGTATGGATTTCAAATGGCTACCTAATAGTTTAGGAGAATTTTTAAATTGTATTTAGAAAGTAAAGGTGGCATTCAAAACAGAAAATCCTCTCTGAAAACTGCATTTCAGTCTTCAGGTAAAACTATATAAAGAGCTACTCAGATCAAAGAACATGCCTCAGACATCTTGATCAACAGATGGCTCAACAAATGTTTTAGCAGCTCAGTGCCTGAGAGTACTGCTCCTCTGGTAGTAGTTTGGAAGTTGAGGAATGGTTGTGGCACATGGAAATCAAGTACTTCTCTTCATGGCTTTTCTCATATTTGTCATTTTAGAGATCGTTTGCGCCTACAAAAGAAGTTTCAGAAGCAGTTTGGAGTGAGGCAGAAATGGGACCAGAAATCACAGGTAGACAAACTGATGAGCATTGCACCCCCTCTCATGGTTAGGTTTCTCTAGCTGCACTCACAGGGCAGCTCCTCTTGCACAAATCCTGATGTGTCTCCATTTCTCTCTGTACCTGTCCTGCCTCTGGCCGCGCAGCAGAAACCTCGTGACTCCTCTGTTGAAGTTCGCAGCGATTGGGAGGTGAAGGAGGAGATGGATTTCCCTCGGCTGATGAAAATGCGCTATCTGGAGGTGTCAGAGCCACAGGACATGTGAGTTCCTAACATTTTTGGAAATCAGGAGCTCAAGGGTCTCCTGCCTGGTCCCAGTGTTCTCATGGGAGTACAAAACCGGGGGAGGTAATGGAGCACCCAGCAGGCCCTGTGTGGTTCCTGGTTGGTGGTATCTGTAGGAGGGGTATCCAGATGGTCCTCTTACCTTTGCAGAGAGTGCTGTGGAGCCCTCGAGTACTATGACAAAGCCTTTGACCGCATAACAACAAGGAATGAGAAGCTCCTGAGGAGCATTAAGCGCATCTTCCATACCGTCACCACTACGGATGACCCAGTTATTCGAAAGGTATCCACTAGTTCGTAAAACTCAGTGTGTGCCATTGTTTGAGAACAGCTGTCACCTTCAGACCAAAGGGCAAAAGCAAAAAGCATTAGCTGGTACCAGTGTTTTTCTTAGGTGGGAGGCAGAGCTAGATTAATGCAGAGTTAGGAACACTGGCCAAGGAAAAGCTATAATTCTCGAAGGGCAAGGAGACCAGTACTTGAGCTGTGTTGGGAAGAAAACTTATGTCAGAGACCTGATCCTTGGGGCCTTGCTTTTGGAGGTGAGGAAGGCTCAGACATTTCTCTTGTGACCTGATTGGCAATAAGAAACCGTGCATTTTTCAAGAGAATTAACATTTTGTAGTAGTTTCTTACTCTGCCCTTGTGTGGATGAGGGTGGGCCAGGATTGCTGGGTAGTACCTTATGCTTTGCCTGGTAGTAGATGTGGTACTTAACAGTTCAGTTTTCTCAGTCAGAACAGGAGAAGAAATCAGTGATCTGGTTTGCTAGCACTTCTTGTCCTGTCTAGGGAAGGGATATCTGTTCTTATTGCTGAAATAGTTTTCTCCTCCTCCTGTATTCACAGCTGGCCAAGACACAAGGGAATGTGTTTGCCACGGATGCCATCCTGGCCACACTGATGAGCTGCACTCGCTCTGTCTATTCCTGGGACATCATTGTCCAGAGAGTTGGATCCAAGCTTTTCTTTGACAAGAGGGACAACTCAGATTTTGGTGAGGAAAAATCCTGAAAGGAATTCCTGTTGCAGTAGCTAAAGGGTCTGATTTTCTTCATGCTTGTTTAGGTATCCACACTGAGCCCCCTCAACAAGCTGATAATTGCAGTGCATGTGGTAGCTCTGTGGGCAATTTCAGTATTGGTCTGCTCTGATGTGGGGCTAGAAACGCACTAAAGCTGACATAGTTACTCCCCCAAGTATAACCACTTGCATCTGGTTTTCTTCCCAGACCTCCTGACAGTGAGTGAAACAGCCAATGAGCCACCTCAGGAAGAGGGCAACTCCTTTAATTCTCCACGCAATCTGGCCATGGAAGCAACCTACATCAATCATAACTTCTCCCAGCAGTGTTTGAGGATGGTAAGGTAGAACAGTGATGAGTAGTGGGGTCTGTGTTTCAGAGAATCTCAAGAGACTTCATTAAGGCTACTTTAATACAGCACAGAAGCATTTTAATTGACAGTTCTGTTATATCAGTGGTCTTGCCGTTTTGAAAGAGATGGGATTATTTCTGGTGAGCAGTGTTGACTTTGTTGTAGAAAGGTTTTCACCTTGATTTCACAGAGAAGTCATCCTACTCCCATTGATGATGTAGACAGGCTTCTCAGTACACTTAATGAATCCTAAGTGCCAGTACAAGTACTGCTTATAGTGCTGTGACTAATGTGGGCATGAGGCTTTCATCAGCTGTCTTAATGTTTTGGTGTTTCTCTACATAAGGGAAATCAGCTACTGTTGCTGTAAAAGAATATTTTTCCAATAGAGAAAAGCTGTCTCCTAACATGCTCTGCTGTTTTCATCTGCAGGGAAAGGAGAAATACAAGTTTCCCAATCCAAACCCCTTTGTGGAGGATGACATGGATAAAAATGAAGTAGCCTCTGTTGCATACAGGTAAGTTGATATTTCTGATGCCCAGGTTTTGCAAAGGGGCAGGATGTCAGTGTGATACAGAGGCAAAATAGGTTGGGAGTGTTACTGATAGAAGCTTTACCTTGAGAGAGATTCATGGATGACCTCACAGTGAAAAGATAGAGGAGGAAAGGATTTTGCTGAAAGCTTACATGGATCTGGAAGAGAACAAAGATCAGAAATAACCAGCTGCATTGTTTATTGGCAGATACCGAAGGTGGAAGCTGGGAGATGATATAGATCTCATTGTCCGCTGTGAACATGATGGAGTGATGACAGGAGCTAATGGAGAAGTGTCATTCATCAACATCAAAACACTGAACGAGTGGGATTCGAGGGTGAGGAAGAGCAGGATCCCCAAGCTAGCTCTAACTGCTTCACTGCTGCCTGACATGCCAGGTACAGCAGGGAAGATGAGACAAACATCTGGTGGTGTCCCCCGGGTGTTAACATTCCACTAAAGAGTATAACTTTGGTGGACAAGCAGTGCTGATGGATTCTCTCCTAAATGTTGTAGCTGGCTTGAACCCTCCGGGTGTTCAGCACAGTAGCCAGTCTTCTTATGGTTCTCTTTAGAACTTTTCCGTCACAAATTACCCTTTCTAACCAGTGCCACAAACATTGAGCAATCGCAACAGTTTGCATTTCTCCCTTCCCGGTGCAAGAGTTTGCCCTGTGGGCTGCAGTTCACATTCCCTCACGTGGTACTGTAGGGTAGACAGCTTCCCTATATGATGACAAGATGGCTGAAGAGATGGCTGCTGCTGGCTTGTCAGGCTGACCCTGGTTCTGATCCTCCTCTCAGTATTGCAATGGGGTGGACTGGCGCCAGAAGCTGGACTCTCAGAGAGGGGCTGTCATTGCCACGGAGCTGAAGAACAACAGCTACAAACTGGCCCGCTGGACATGCTGTGCACTCCTGGCTGGATCAGAGTATCTTAAACTCGGGTAAGGGGGGCAGTTCACAGCAAATATCTTCCAGGTGCACTTTGCATTATTAAACTTCCTGTACGTCTGAGTGAAGTGTTTACAGAATGTGTAATCCTAAAATCACCCAGTGTTTGAGTGGCCAAGAAAGGAAAGCTTGTGGTGAATGCACCAGCCTTGGTGTAAGCTGCTTCCCCTCAGCATCCAGCTGTGACTGACCCCACACACGAGGGACAGGTGGCTCTCAGCCTCTTTGCTGTGGTCACTAACAAGGGAAATAAATACAGTGACTCTGGTGCCTGTCAGGAATCTGATGAGATCCTCAGTGCCCTGTTACTGAGAAATTAGGTGGTGGGGTTAGATAAGGCCACTGTGTTTTTTAAACTGTCAGCTTAAAATCAGTTGAGTACTGTAGGCAATGAACAAGAGTCTTTTGCTAAATAAGTTCTAGTGGTTCTGCAACCCTCAGTTCCATCCACAGAACTGATACTTTTCCATCTTTTTCATTCCAAACTCCCAGCTAATCGTGCTACTGCTTAATTTTATCTGTGGGGCTAATTCTTTATCTTCTGTACATCTCCATCTGATTTGGGGATTTCCAGGTGCCTTGCAGATTGACAGTTTGTAGCCAGGAGATCCTCTTAGCTTTCAGTGTTTGAGTTATTAGGATTTTTCAGCCCAGAAAACAAAAAGAAGATGATCACGCAACTTTTCTTGCTGTGTTTTGCTATCTGGGCATAATCTCCTGATACCTCTCTGGTTACTTCTTGCCCCCCTAGGTACGTATCCCGTTACCATGTGAAGGACTCTGCCCGCCATGTGATCCTGGGCACGCAGCAGTTCAAGCCAAATGAATTTGCCAGCCAGATTAATCTGAGCATAGAGAATGCCTGGGGCATCCTGCGATGTGTCATTGACATCTGCATGAAGCTGGATGAGGGGAAGTACCTCATCCTCAAGGACCCCAACAAGCAAGTGATCCGCATCTACAGTTTGCCTGATGGCACCTTCAGCTCTGATGAAGATGAGGAGGATGAGGAGGAAGAAGAGGAAGAGGAAGGTTTGTAGCATACTTGGTGCTTTATGCTTTTAAGTGATGTACTAGTCTGGATGAAAAGGTGTGATTAATGATGAAGACCAGAGCTAAAGGGTCAGATCTGACCAGTGCAGTGAAAGGAGAGGAACAAGGCTGGAGAATGTGTGGTCCCAAGGTTGGGACTCTGTTGAAAAGGTATGGGTGACATTGGGAGTACTCAGCTGGAAGAAAAACAGCGCAGAGTTGGAAATGCAGGTATTGTGCCTCTGTACAGATAATTGAGGAGGACTGATTTTAGCAGGGGTTGGGGGAAGGTCTCAGATCCAGAGCACTGTCTGGCAGAACAAAGCCTGACAAGATGCCTTTCATTCAGTGGCCCCAAGGTCTGCAGGAGTGGGTGGGTGCTAATTTCTGTTGGTACTGGAAAATCTTTTGAATGCAGTTTTAGAAATGGCAGTGACTATAAGGTGACACATTTAAAACACGTGGTGACGGAGCTCAACTGAGGGAATGTGCTGAATGTGTTTTTCCGAAGTGACTCTTGAAGCTGGGTAGTCACTGGCTGGTCAGGATGCGAGTTTTGGAGGATCAGTGGTGCCCAGTGGACAAATGCTGCCTTCCCTTTGCTGCCTAAAACCATCTTTGATCCCTGACACGAGATCTGTGTGCTCCACTAACAGTGGGAAACCATTTATCCTAGACTCTTGCTTCTGTGAGAAAAAATATCTCTCAGCTTATTTTTAGGCTGTAAGCTTAGCCTGGCTGCTCTGGATTTTATTATGGAAATGTTGGGTTGCTGCGTAATTTTCTCAGGAATGTAAATTGTGTATGAGGAGTGTGTGATCTTGGCTCATGGGCAGGTTTGTTGGGAAGCTGAGGGGAGGCAAGGAGACAGTTGGAGGTGGGATAAATCTCCCGAAGTGGCAGCCTTGGTGTTTTTGTGTTCCTTGTGGCATTTCCTTGACAGTGAGGGTTTAATTTTGGGGTTTTCTTTCCCCAGCTGCATTCACTTCATTTCTGTTTCTCTCTTTCAGAGGAAGAGAGCTGAACCCTGCAACCAGCACCGACGGGTTGCAGTGCCCGGGCAGCCCCAGTCCGGGGGGACGGGCTGTGGCTGCATCGTTGCCCCGACTGTGTTGCACATCGATCATAGATGGGGGGAAAGCGGAATAAAGTTGATTTTGGCGAGTGCCGGCGGTGTTTGTATGTGTGCCTGGTTCGGGTGCCCCCGCGGTCGCGGCTCCGTCCCGCGCCTGCCCCTTTAAGCGCCGCCCGCCCCCGGACACGTGGTGCGCGTGCCGCCATGGTGCCGGCAGAGGGAGGCAGCGGTGGTGGCGTCACGTGACGCGGGGAGCGCGCCGCCCCCCCTCGCTCGCCCCCGCAGCGGGCGGGAGGCAGCGCCGTTCCCGCCCCGCCCTGCCCGGAGGAAGGAGGAGGGAGCGGAGCGGGAAGAGCCCGGAGCGGGAGGAGCGGCGCGGCGGGAGCTCCATGGTGCAGGTGCGGGTTTCGGGCGGCCGGCGGCGGCTCCGCGCGTCACGTGCGCCGTTTGGCGGGGGCGGGGGCATCGGGGCCGGGACCGTATTGGCGGGGGAGTGAGGGCAGCGCGGGGTACCCCGTCTCCCATTGGCTGGGGGGCTTGCGCCGCCCGTCCCCATTGGCTGGTGGGGCGCAGAGGCGCTCGCCACCAGTAGTCTACAGGTGCTGCCCCACCTTGCCACTTGTGTGCTATGGGCGGCGAGCGCTGTGCGCTCATTGGCTGGAAGGCCCGGACCCCTGATGTTATTGGCTGGCAGGGAGGAGGGCCCCGCCCCAACACCCCATTCTCTGTGGGGGCGTAATGGTGGCCGGGTCTGCGTGGTGGCGGGCGAGGACTGGTGGGGTTGGGGCTTTCCTGTGGGGAGGCTGCAGCCCCTGGCGTGATGCCTCCCGGTCCTCTTCCCTTCAGGGCCGGCTCTGCCAGCCCCGCCATGGCCCCGGCGGTCTGCGGGACACTCCTGGGGCTGGCCCTGTACGCCGGCAGCCTGTGCGCCCTGAGTGGTGCCCCGTTCCTCTACCACGACTACTGTGTTATCGGGGCCGGCCCCGCGGGCTTGCAGGCGGCCTATTTCCTCCAGCAAGCCGGCCGGGACTACGTCGTCTTCGAGCGGAGCCATGCTCCCGGCAGCTTCTTCGCGCTCTACCCTCGGCACCGCAAACTCATCAGCATCAACAAGCAGTACACAGGCAAGTCCAACAGCGAGTTCAACCTGCGTCACGACTGGAATTCGCTCCTCAGCCACGACCGGCGGCTGCTCTTCCGACGCTACTCTCGCGACTTCTTCCCCAACGCTGACGCGATGGTGCGCTACCTGGAGGACTTTGCTTCCCTGCTGAAGCTGCAGGTTCAGTACAACACGGCCATCATCCACGTGACATTGGAGAAGGATGAGCAGGCCTGGAATGGCCATTACTTTGTCCTGACCGACCAGGACAGGAAGAACTACAAGTGCAGGTAATGGGCGAACCTGGGGCTTGACACGCAGCTCACAGCTGTGCCCTGTTGAGGCATGAATATCTCCAAGGATAGAGATTTCAGAGCCTCTTAGAGCCTTAATCGCCATCAGAGGCGGAAAGCATTTTTTAGGGATTGACATGTGGATGGGTGGAATAACTGCTCCTGGGAAGGCATTACCTTTCACACGCAGTGTTTTGCTTTGGGCAGCTGAGGAGTTTGGGAGGGCAGACACAAATTGGCTGCAATGGCCGTCACTGTGGTGTCTGTCCTTGATAGGTATGCTTGAAATCACTTTTGTTTTATCACTAGATAATTGCTGTCTGTGGAAAAAGTAACTCAGTTGTACTCACAGCCAACACTACCATTAATACAAACTGGATTGAGTCATTGCGGTGACATCTCGCTCCCGTTTTCCCACATGCACTCAGGGGTGTGTCCCAGACAAGTGAAGCCCTTGGCTGGCGCACAGCTGGAACACAGAGGGGAAGCAGAGGAAAGTGGGGCTTTTTTTGGGGAGGGGCAAGGACTGTGAGAAATAACCCTCAAAGCTGCTGGTCACTGAATTCCCCTTCCACTCATCTTATTTTACGTGTGTGTATCCTGTACACTGAGTGCCATTCCTAAAAACCTCGAAGTTACTTGTATGAACATATGGAGTATATTTCTCACCTCTCCTGAGAACCTCAGCTCTACGACAGCAGGTCGTGCTGGCTGTCACTTGCCGGTGTGCTGCTGGCAGGCTCCGAGGGGACAGAAGGCAATCCCGGGCACCCACGTACTGTGAGCGACTTGCTCTCGGGATGCTGTGTAAGCAAGGCTGGGACAGCAGGCAGTGCTGCTTGCCTCAGCTGCCTGGTGTTTCCATCTAAGTCACCAAAACTTCCTCAAGAATCAAGTAAAAGCTCTTATGGAGTGATATAAAAAGATCACTGTAGTTATTTTTGGTGTTAACAATTAGTGATGTTGCTAACATGTTTTTATGACTGGGAGTTACATTTCAAAATACCAAAACTATTTCCTGTCTGTCTTAAAAATGACTTCTGCTCTGCCAAATGTCAACTCAAATTTTAAATCGAGGTCATTTTTATGCAATGTATAATCAACCTGTGAAGCTATATTACATACACTGCCAATGAGTTCATATGAGTAGAAGTTGCTTTCATGAACAGGCAAGGGAGATGCATATGTACAGCACCCACACTGACTACTGCTATATATAACAGTGTTCCTGGTTGTCCTGAGGACAGAGAAAAGAGGAGCAGGTCATTAGTTGAAACTAGGTAGAGGTTTCTTTTGAAACCATGGCCTGTGCAGCTAGTTCAGTGTCACTGTGAGGGTCACATTGCAGCCACCTTCCACAGTGGGAGGAGGAAGGAATGAGGAGATGGAGCCCCTTTCCTGAAATTCCTACATTTCCAAGTGCTATCCCTGTTTTTGCAGCTGTTTGTTGGTTGCTGCTGGGACGTGGGTTCCCAATGTGGTAAACTTTCCTGGCTCAGAGTACGTTGAGGGTTACGAGACTGTGTCCATCAATCCGGAGGACTTTGCTGGCCAAACCGTGTTGATCTTGGGCCGAGGGAACTCAGCCTTTGAGACAGCGGAGAACATCCTAGGTGTCACGAATTTCATCCACATGGTGAGCCGGTCCCGCGTGCGCCTCTCATGGGCCACCCACTACGTTGGGGATCTGAGGTAAGAAACCACTCCTATTCCTGTTTCTAACGCAGCTGGAATTCGAACAAGGACAAGCATTTCTTTTCCAGGTGACAGGCTGGACTGGTGTTGTGGTCATGGGGGCCACAGGGGAAATACGGGGCCTTCTGTAGGTCCTTAGTTTAAAGCAGTCCAGGTTGCAGTTGCTGAACACAGAGACTTGGTGAGAGCTTTTTAGGATCTGTGTGAAATAGAAACATGTCCGCTTGGAAACTGTAATCTTTCAAATATACTGGCTCTCAAGTTATTCCCTTGCTTTCAGTCACAGAGGAAAGTTAGGAGGTTGGCTACATCCTGCAAGGACAGCAAAGCTGTGTAACTCGTGCTGTTCTTGTGAGCCCGGAGGCTCTGGGGATAACCCTTACACTGAAGAGTTGGGATGCCTGATAAATGATCCCATTTTCAGCAGCTAAGACAGAACCTCCCTTCTTCACATTCTTGTATTTTCCATAGAGCGATTAACAATGGCCTGCTGGACACCTACCAGCTGAAATCTCTGGATGGGCTTCTGGAGGGCGACCTAGAAGATCTGGCCATCGTTAAGGACAAAAAGGGAAAGCTGCACATCACACTGCGGTTCTACTTGGAAAACAGGAACGTCAGCGCAGGCATTGACTCCATCACCCTCCCTCAGGATGAACTGGACAATTTTGCCACCCGTGCACCTTACGACCGTGTCATCCGCTGCCTAGGCTGGAAGTTTGACTTCTCTATCTATAATAGGTGAGGGAGAACCAGGATCTCCATTAAAGAAGATATTTAGGCTGAAGGGCCTGAGTAGGGAGGAAAGGGAAGAGCAGGTCTTTTCCTGGCAGCATTGTTTGGACCTCCATGCTCTGAGCTGCTTGCTGCTGCACAGTCCTTTGTTTATCTTGCAGGTAAGGCTGTTTCCCAGTGGGAATGTGTGTCACTGCCCTCTGACCAACAGGCTCTAAGGCTGCAAAGATGGCAGCAATGAGGCTTGAGTGACATAGAAAAGTATGTACCTTTAGAACTTAACATCCTGACCTGCCAGATCACATGGACAAGGCTAGCAGTGTTTGGGGTTTTTTTTGGAAATGAGGATGATAAAGCTGCAGATCGCTATGAAAAGGTTTTATCTGGGAAAAAAGAATTCCTTGAGGATGCAACCTTCATTCCACCTTGGTACATCCTGCAGTTGAAAATGATACTGCCAACTTCACTGTCTTCCAAAATTCATTGTTAATGGCTCAGGTGAGAATTAGATCCTGTCCAGGGCTATCTTGAGATGAACACCCTTATCTTCCAAAAATCCTCATTTTAGTAGTAAATGCCACTGAAGGCAGCAGGGGTGTGAAGCAGAATCTTGCAGCGGCTGCAATATAATGTGTATTAGAAACCCTTCTTATTTTTCTACTCCTATCCTTCCTGATAGCCTGCTGTTCTCTTTTGAATATCAGATCTCTGAGAATGATGCCAGGAAAAGGGAATATTAAGAAGTATCCTCAAATCAAACCCAGCTACGAGTCTAGAGGCACTCGGGGGCTCTTTGTTCTTGGCACTGCTAGCCATTCAGTTGACTTCAGAAAATCTGCTGGGGGCTTCATCCATGGATTCCGGTATACAAGTGAGTTCTGGGGTGTACAGAAAGGGCAGAGGTGGAATTGTTCCTTCAGAGGAACAATCCATAGCTTACTGCTGGAAAGAGATTGTCCTTAGTCTTGTTCTGGCAATAAAAAGGACAAAACACGGTCAAGCTGCAGCTGCATCATCTGAAGTGGAGGAGAAGTGACTTGGGGTCATATATGAAGTTTTTGGTTGTCTGTCTTTGTTTTGTCTTGTGTCTCTCTTCCCTGCTGTCTGTTATTTATGTAACACAATAGATTTCTTCCTGCCAGACTGCTCTGCCTCGTGACAGGCTGTGGGGGAGAGGTCTGTGCTGTGGAGTTAAAACCCAGCAGTTATGGGCAGAGAATCTCCTTCTTTATGTGTGTACCCATCCTTATCATTAAAGGACTGCTGAGAACTAATGAAATATCCCCAAGGACCCCCCCACCCCCTCCCCCACCACTTAGCATCACATCAGCTTTCCGAGGGCATCTCTACTGCGGTTACTAGCGATTGGGGTGGGAGATCCTGAGCACGGAGGAGCTGTAAAGGTTGTTTATTGAGTCCTGCTGCAGCGCAGAGATTGGATTTCTTAAAGCATAAGCTTGAGTTGTTAAATAAGCTATCTTTGTTTCTCTCATGTCTTAGCTCGGGCAGTCCATCGCCTATTGGAAAACCGTCACCATGGTGTCCCCTGGCCATCCACAGTCTACCCTATTACACAGCTGACCAATTCCATCATCAAGAGGGTGAACGAGGCCTCAGGCCTCTACCAGATGTTCAGTGTCCTGGCTGACATCGTATTGTTGAGAGAGTGAGTGAGTGAGTAATTACTCCCAGCACTGTGCTCCATAATTTCATTTGTCTCTACCATTGCTTCCTGTGTTGCCACCTCACAGATTGCACTGTTCCTGCCTAAGGATGTTGCCATTGCATAGGCAGTCACCCCAAACCTGTACCACTACTGCAACTGTTGCCCAATTGTGCAGACTATTTCTCCGTCTTAAAGGGCTGAAATGGTCCAGACCTTCCCTCTAGGCTCAGAGGTGTAGTACTTTTTACTGACCCCAAGGAAAAACTTTGTTGAGCAATGCTACTGTAGAGAGAATCCCATAATCAAGGAAAACAATGGTGTCTTGTAACAGTATCTGCAGCCTTTATAAGCTCTGCATCAAGTCCAGCTCAGATCTGTAATGACCAAAGTTATTATCTGAATGACTTTTTGGCTTTAGCTTTGACCAGCTAAGGGTGGTTTGGATCTCAGCTGGCTTTCTCTGGTGGAAAATTCTGATGGTGTGTTTGCAATTGACAGGAATGCCACGGCATTTGAATACCTGGAAGAGTACCCTATTGGAGTCCTGGCTGAGCTGGAAATGCAGACAGGAAGAAAGGCTCGAAGTGGGCTCTTTGTCATCATCATGGAGTATGGGAGGAATTTCTCTGGGGCTGACAAGGATGTCTTCTACTACAACCGTGCTGTGGGAGAGGCGCAGCATGCCTGGCAGTCCAACTTTTTACACCCTGTTATTTACTATTACAAAAGCCTCCCAACAGGTAAGCTTTTCTGCTAATTATGTGACACAACCAAAACAAAGAGGGATAAAGATAAATCAGAGCCAAAGTGGGGGTGGTACCTGAAAGCACTATTCCCCCTTCCTGTGAGACACCCCCCACCACTGTATAAGCTGAACAGGAAGCTGAGAGTTGGCAAGAAAGTTCCATTGGTAAGACCAATATAGGGGGTGGGGGGTTGTACCTCAGACCTTACATTTGAAAATAGGAACAAACAGGCATGCTGGAAATTTCCCCACAGCCAAAAAGAAGGAACAGTTCTTCCCTTTGGCTGGCACCCTATGTGTATTTTGCAGAGCCTGACAGATGAGGCTGTTGTTGTTTGGACATCTTGCTGCCAAGAGAAAGCTGCTCTCTGGCAGGCCCAGGTCTGAGAGGTCACACAGACATAGAGGCAGCCAAAGGCAAGGGTTTCAAGAGGAGTGTTCTATCCAGCAGCAAACAGGCTCAGAGTAGACTTCCTTGGGAAATGAGCGTGTTGAAATCTTCATCTTCAGAAACCTAGGGTCAGGGTCCAGCTTGCCTTGCACAGAAATAAGCATGATGGGTAGCAGCATTAAACACAGCTTAGCCCATCTGGCAGTCCCTGCTCAGGGGGAACAGGAATGAAAAGACAGGAATGCTATGGGCAGGGACAGAGGGCAGCTGTGCAGTGGCAGTGTTGTTGAGGACAAAGCTAGCAGAGGGGATTGCAAATGAAAGTGACGGATTAAAAGGTCAGGACAAAAGCAGAAACAGCTGTCACAGCTGCTTTCCACTCCCCAACTCTTTTTAATGCCATTTTGCTTCTAAGAGACTCCCTTAATGTTCTCTTGGCAGAGCGTGAGATGAGACTCCGTCCCCCAGACTGGCCTCTGCCCCGGCCAGATGCCATCCATCACATTGTGGAGGACTTTCTGACAGACTGGACAGCCCCGAATGCTCACATCCTGCCGCTGAGGCGGTTTTTGGAGAACTGCCTCAGCACCGACCTGCGCAATTTCTTTGCAGGTAATTTGTGCCCAGGGTCGAAGTGGCAGGAAGAGGAGGAGGAATGTGAGGAATAAGTGACAGGAGTGATCTCCTCTGCAAATAGCTGAGATCTCCCTGTGGTGAGCTGCTTGTCTCACTGTCAGTCACACCTCCTCAATGCATTCAGCAGATGGTACAAAGTGCTGTTCTGGGTGTATGTTCCCAAAGAGTCCTTGCTCTAGTTCACCATTAGAAAAAGACTGGCCCAGGCATGCCAGGATATAGAGAAAGACATATAAGGTTGGGTAAAATCCTTTTTCTAGCTGCTTTCCTTCCTTCTTCATTATCTGAATATTTCTTTGTGTACTGGATCTCATGTATTGGTGATTGGATTGCTTTCGCATGGGAAATGGGAGTGATGTGAGAAGTTAAGAGCCTCTGCTGTCTCCTTTTGTCTCCCTTCCTGGTCTTAAGACTGGTGCGTGACCCTCCTGCAGGAAGCCCATGTGGCACACAGAGGAAAGCCATCTTTTACCACAAAGAAGATGCCAGATAGATGCAAGCTCAAATCCACCTCCTTTTTCTCTCAGTGTGCAGACTGGGGATCCCTCTCTGCATTTCCTGAGCTTTGCAGAATTAAGTCAATTACTGTGCTGCCACCCAGGGCAGGGTACCAGGTGGGAAACTCCAGCCATCTTCCCTCATCCTCTCTGCCTTTTGTTTTGAACAAGTCCCTGATAGTTTATGGGAGTATTTCCCTACAGGGTATCTCTGCTGACTAATTTTTGATCCTTTCTCCTGCAGAGTCCTGTTTCCTGTTTGCCTTCACCCATCAGAAGCTGCCTCCTTCCTGCCAGCAGGGTTACATGAGAATGCAGGGACTGGTGGGGAGCCAGGAGCTCCGGCACCACGCGGTACAGGCTGGGCTGCTCCAGGATTACACTCACGCAGACTTTTTGGGTGACAGACCCCCTGACAGCCACGATGGGTCACAGGAGCAGTTGATGAGAGATCATGGGATACCAGTTCGTCCTCTGCAGCATCTTGTTAATGCCAAGGATGAGCTTTAACTTTTCTTGCTCCGCACTGAGATCCATAGGTGCTCTTGTGACAGTACTGTTACAGCGATCCACAGCAGGATTCTGCCCTTTTCCAGTGTCCCTTTTCCATCCCCATGCCTCCCACTGATCGTGAGTTGCCAAAGACCTGCTCAGATCTTGCTGTTAACAAAGAGGACCAACATGCTCTGAAGGATTGAGTGAGGGACCAAAATCCAGTGATGCTGAGGTTCCCATGTTGTCCTTGCAGAGTTCAGAGTTGCCTGAAGATGG
>VZTT01051284.1:0-12896 GCA_013400855.1 Buphagus erythrorhynchus
GTTAATGGTTGAACTTGATTTTAGACATCTTCTGCAACCAGTATGATTTTTTGATTCTATGACCAGTCTACTTACCCAGGCAGGGTCAGGAAGGCTGCTGGATGCATGCTGGGAGCAGACCTGTTTCCATCTCCAGACAGCAACAGCTCTGCTGATGTCCCTTGAGCCCTTCCAAGGCACTGGAACCAGCCCTGCACACCAAGGGCACCCTGGCAATGCTCAGCCACTGCCCCTCACTTCCCCAGGGGTAATTTCTGGGGTGCAGTACAAGGACACAGAGCACAGTCCCACCTGGTGATTATCTCTGCTGCTGTTGTAGGTGGTTTCTGAGGCCATGGACTTCATGAGAGGAACTGTACCTTCTCCTGACTTGGGTCAGGCTGTCAAGAGGCTGTGTGGGATGTCTGTCCAAGAGGTAACTGTGGAATACCTCAGTGTGCAGGGAGAGTGGGAAGCAAGGAACAGTTTGTTGCAAAAGCCCTCAGACTGACAGAGCTGTAACTTACTGGCTCCCTCAGGGAAAATTTTGGATTTGTCTGGATTTTGTGGCTTTTGTTTTTTTGTGTGGCTTTTGGGTTTTTTGGTTTGTTGTTTTTTTTGTTGTTGGGGTTTTTTTGTTTGTTTGTTTCAGTTTGTTTGTTTGCTTTTTTTGTTTGTTTGGGTTTTTTGGGGGGGGTTGGGTTTTTTTATGTTGTTTTTGTTTTGTTTCTTTTTAACTTTGAGGAAAGAGGCTCCACTTATTTTCCTTTCTCTGCTGCTGGTAACACCTGGACCTAATTAAATTAAAAGCTACAAATACCTTTTACAGTATTTTAAGGAGTAAACAGGAAGGTTGTTTACTCACTCCTGTACATCACCTTGGTCTTGCTGTTATCCAAGTGCAAGGGACTCATCCACTCAGACTACAGCGTTGCTCCCATTTCACCTGGGCCCACAGAGCCCAAGCCAGGGGGAGTTTATCAGTTCTTTCCCTGAGCTGGTGGTTATGAGGTCACCCTCATTTGCACACACACTGACAGAGCATCCACAGTAACATTGAAATGGGACAATTTCTCCAGGGTTTGTTAATGAGCCCATAAGCAGTCCCCGAAAGCATTCTCTTCTGGAAGGAGGAGAAAGATCCCAATGTTCCAGTTGGGAGAAAGGCTGCAGCATCAGCTCAGCCTAATTAGAGAGCAGGGAATCAATCCTACCAAGCAATTCACCAGCAAGGCAACCTGGCTGTCAGTCCTGCTGCTCTTGGATCTGGCTTAGTAAGATGGGAACAAAAGCAGTAACAGATGACACTAATTTCTACCCCACATCCCAGTGAGTGCAGGAAATGTGGTTTCAGTCTGCACAGGACACAAAGCCCTCCTCCAGTCCCACAGTCAGTCTCAGAACAGGAAAGGGAAGGCTGCAGCAGGCCTGAAATTCAGATGCTGAGTATTTACTTTTTTTATTTTTCTCCTCCATCTTTTTTTTTTTTTTTCCTGGAAATGGTACCAGCTGATGAGGGAGTCCCAAGCAAGCCTGGATACACTTGTTGATTACTGCACTGTGTCTGCCTTCATCTTCCATCTCAGTACAACAGGATACACACTTGACTTTGACCAGCCTGCTTGGACTGCATTCCAGAAGGTCAGTTCCTACAGCACAGTGTTCCCAGTTACCAGGAGGGCTGGTCCCAGTACAGCCAGTTCCCACACTGACAAGCCCTAACCAGCTGGGCTACTCTAGCAGGATAGTTTTGCAAAATGGATTCACAGTTGTAATAAAAAAGAAAACCAGTGTCAGAGAGCCAGAGATGACACTTGTCCTCTGGAAAACACATGGGTCAAAAAACTTCTCTGGATCAACACCTTCTTTAGAAGTCTGTGTTGACAGGGAAGGAAGTACAGCTTGATCTCTACTTAACGCTAAGAACAAGCTGCTGATAACATTTCCTGAGCCAAAGGTGCTTCCCTACCTTTCTGCAACCACCTTTATACTCCTGAGAGTTGATAAATACTTTATAATCATAGAATCCTAGACTGGTTTTGGATTGGAAGGAAAACTTAAAACTCCTCTCATTCCACCCCCTGCCATGGGCAGGGACACCTTCCCCTATCCCAGGTTGCTTCAAGTGCCATCCAGACTGGCCTTGGACACTTCCAGAGATCCAGGGGCAGCCACAGCTTCTCTGGACAACCTGTGCCAGGACCTCCCCACCCGCACAGAGAAGCATTTCTTCCTAATACCTAATAATCTAACCTAATCTCTAATAAGGTCTGAAATTGCTCCAGGATCTGGAGGCCCCTAAGGACAGGGGGATTTCAGGTCATTCCCTTCACAAAAGAAAAGAAAGTTCCCAGACCTCTTCACAGCTGACAATCACAGTCATGGTCCCACTGAGCCAGGCTAAGTAGTGATCATCAGAAAAGGCAAGGTAATGAGGTAGGTCCAGGACCCCCAGGGAGCCCAGCCTAGAAAGACAGAGACAAGCAACCTAAACCATAGGTCTGAGGTTCAACCACAGCCAGAGAGACAACTATCCACAATGCAAATTTAAGATCCACTAGAAAAACCCATCAGTAAGCAGAGAACAGCACTCCCCTGCAGCACAGCTCAGGAGAGAGGGGGCTGCCTAGGCCAGAGCTTAAGTGGACTGCCTGTGCCTGTGGGCAGAGGTGTGGGTGGAAGGCCATGAAGGCCTATTGGTGTACTCAGGGAACTGAGAGTGGGAGAGCTCCTCATTTCAAGTCAAATCCTTGGATCAGTCTCAGATACATACAAAGCCTTGGGCCCATGCACAGAAACACAGCTGGGGCCCAGGCCGTCTCCTTCTCTTCTGACTTTTCCTTTTTATTTCAATAGATGGGTGATAGATCATCTGGCTGGACTCTTGGGTACCTGCTGAGTCTGACCAGCACCATGCCCCAGGACAGCCCAAGCTTCCTCAAGGGGATTGAGCCAGGGGTCTGGTCCTTGCTCCTGATCCTCTTCGTGGTGCTGCTCATGGGCTCTTTCATGCGCATCTCGTACCGAGTGATGGTCAAGGAGAGCAGCTCCAGCCACAGGAACAGCAGTGTTTTTGATGACTGACACGTTTCTGCGACTCAAGACTCTTGTCAGAGCACAGTTAACAGGGTCCAGACAGAAATCACAGAGGTGTAAGTCACTGGAGGATGCAAGTGATTTTCCTGCAGGGCTTCCAGCAGCTTGCTGGTACTTGCACTACTGTACTTTGAGACAATGGATCCTGCTCCACAGGAAGGCTGTGATTCCTGGTGGATGGCAAGCTATTCATTCTCCAAACAAGAACAGCCTGCACAGCTCTTCCTTGGGCTACAGCTGGGATTACTCATGTCAGACATGAAGTGATGCCTCTGAGCAGGCAGGCCCTGAGCTAATGTGAAGTTAATATTGTATAAAAGAAAAAAATCAGAAGAGGTGGAGTCTGAAAAAAAGTCCCTGTCCTCTTCTGTGGCCTCTCGAGAGATGATACCTGCAGTATTGCCATTAGTGAAGATTGGGAGGGCATTAAAGTACAGTCAGAATATAAAAGCCAACTGCTTCCATGTTCTAGGGAAAATGCAGGTATTTTCTGTCTGATCTGTCTGTGCTTCCATCTCAGTGATGATGGCCACGTGTCCCTTCCAATGAATGCTCCTGCTAACCAGGAATCCTTCAAAACCAGTCCTTTTTAGTCTTGGCCTCTACAAAATGTGCAGAGGATCAAAGGAGAAACAAAGAGCACAGAGCACAGCTGAGTTTTTGTCTCTCAGCTGAGTCAAGGCCACACAGGGTTAAAATTGCCAATTAAAACTCTTTAGAGAGGACTAAAATTAACACATTTAATTTCACATTTGCTATAGCTGGGCTCATGCTAGGCTGAGGTTCACCTGTTTGTTCATTTGCACTGACCTGCTTCTCTGGCTGACTCTAGAAGTGTCTCAGCTGACACTGACCAGAGCAGACTGAGGAACAGAAGCTTTCCTAATTGTCACTTTTATATTAGACCATGACCAGAGTTACTTTATGATCTAATAATCATAATAATCAGGATTTCTCTGGGATCTGGCAGTCATTCCAGCTCCTCTGGTCTGCTCTGCTCATCTGAAAGATGAGGTGCTGTACAAATTCTGTGTTACTGCAAAGAAAAGGGATTGTCCTTTGACTAAGGCATTTAGAGCACACTTCTCGACTGCTTCAGAGACTTAAAACACACAGACTGTTAAGAGCCTCAGGGATGAGTGTCTCCAAGGCTTTTCAGACCACTTTAAACAGAAATGGAAATGCTCACAGATGTAGTGATGTGCCTTGCAGCGTTTTTAAAGCTACCATGGCACCTAAATCCTTTCAAATCTGCTTATTCGTCCCTTGTGCTTCCAACTGATAATACAGGACACACACCCCCCATAATATTGGGGTATTCATGCATTTTCAGGCCGATTAATGAAGGTTTGGAACCTGCCAGTCAAGTTTAGAGCGGTGTGGAAACAGACTTCAACAAGCTTCATATTCATTTCTTTGAGTTGCACGTTAGATATTTTTAATTGTATCATGTCATTAAAGATGTTTTAATAGACTGTCTGTGTTATTCTTGGCAAGAGATCAAAGCAGGGGGATTATTGTGAACACAGAGTGTTTCAGTGAGCAGGATGGGGGTGCTGCTGCTGCCTCTACTCGAGCTGTTTTGCTGTGTACTTTTGGGGTACACAATGAGAACCCCTGAAGGCACTTTCTTTCCAGTGAAAGACAAAGATTTCAGATAACCTGACTGCTGGTATTTAGTTGATGAGAGACACACCTACACCTTTTGATGTGTTCTTTGCTCAAACCATCTGAAGAAGGTAGGAGGCATTCAGGCAAGGTGGCATAGAAAAAGAGGTTATCATGGAGTCAGCAATATCAGGGAAATTCCTGAGACTTCATTTATCCTGCACCTGGAAATGCAATCCTTTAACAGAGCTCTGGCTAAGTGACCTGACAGCATAGGGGTGAGCTCTGGGATTCCTGGCTGAGATTTGGAACCTGCCCAGGAAGAATCCTCCCACTGTCAGAAATGGAAACAAGCCAGTGAGATGCCAGGAACTCCTGGACTCCAGGTGCTCTGGTCTGTCAGTCACTGCACCTTCTTGAATTGGAATAGATCACAGGGTCCAAGTATCAGCCAGAACTTCCCCAAGCTCTCGTTTAGAAGCTTTGGGACTTCCACACAGATAATAAGTCAGTAATTAGGCAATGAGCTCAGCGTGGCCTCCTGACACTTCACTTTTGCTTTGCACATGCCACTGAATTAAATCCCTGCCCCTTGAGCCACCCTGACACTGAACCACTACTCTGCCATGCAGAAACCCACAACCACTTCTTTTTCTGACAGAAAAAAACATTTCTAGATGTATTTACTAAATGATAAGATAGATTGATATTTTAAAACTGGTGTTTTGTTAATAAAAAAGGCATAATATAACAAAATTAGGAACCTATGAGAAGGAGACTAATACTGGTAACATATTCCTTCCTCCCAGCTCTCTATAGAGCAGCTCGTTCATGTCAGCCCCTCAATAAGTTTGCAGAATAAATTCCCATATTGCCTGGACAGCAGAAATCTACTTAAAAGGAGATTCCAGATGAACTCACTCACTTTGAAACAAAGACACTTGCAGGCCTTTGGCTACAATTCAACTGTGGAAATGATAAATAATGAGGATTTTCTAACTGTCCGTAAATTCTTTATGTTTATACACAGGGCCCTCGCTTCTCACTCAGGCTGAACCATGGCAGAGATCTTCTGGCAGATAATAAAGTCTGCTCATGTGCAACTGCAGTTCTGCTGCTGTCAGCAAATACCAATAAGAAGGAAATAAAAAGTATTAGATACAAAAATTGACACCAGAAAACACTTTCTCTGTTTTAGCTCCAGACACACATCAGGGTGACTGACCTGCTCCTGGCTATTGGGGCTTAACTGTCATTTAGGCACCCCAAAGCACCATGGATTCTAAACCAGTACATCCCATCTGGGTTGTCCTAATGAATTCCCACGAATATTGAAGGAAATAGTTTGTTACCTGCAGTTCCACTCTGCAGTACCCACAGGGCCCGAGTTGTTTCTCTCTTCCCATTCTGACATACCCAGGCTCCCTATGGTAGGAGAGACCCAGATTGAGGCCTTGGAATCCAGAACCATTTGTGGAGCAAATCCAGCAGAAGATGGGAGGAATGCCTTTAATGGATGGCTGGATTTAGTATCAGTATATTTTCATGTTGTTCTTCTACCCTGCCTCTGATCCTGTATCTGAGTGTCTTTCCAGAGAAGCAGGCAGCCATATGATGTTTACATCCTACCTCATGGACTGTCACTCCTACTTCAAGAGCTAATTCTGAACATGCTAAAGAACAGGCCTGAAGGAATACTGGGACCAGAAAGCCTGCAATTTTTGCCACATCTTTCTTAATATAAAAGTCCTTTCACAATGCCATCAAACCCAGGCAAATCCCAGTGTTTTGGTGTTTTCTAAGTGCAGACATCACTGTGTACCTGTGAACCTGTGAGCAGGTTCCCTCCATGTGAGATATTCAGAGCCCTCCTGCAGCTGGATGCTGTCAGACCCCAGTTCAAGTCAGATAAACACAGAACAGGAACTGCTGCTCCCCGGAGTAGTGTGCAATGCCAGGGATCAGACACGAGAGGGAGGCTGGCAGAGCACCCCTTGGAAAGCCTTAGGAAATCTCCAACACAGCCAGCACCTTCTCCCACCACAAATGACATCAATTAGCAAGGAGGCTTCTCTGGGAACACGTCATGGATGCAGGGGAAAGACACTGCGGTATGGAAACTCTCTGTGTGGGATGTGAAAGCTGCTCTGAGCAGGATTTCAGAAGCCATGGTGTTGGAAGAAGTCCTCTATGCAAGGAGACAGGCAATAGCATGGAGTGTGGATGAAGGCTCTTTTGAAAACAAGAGGGAGAAAGAATAATCCCTACCAGGAAGAGGAGTGCCCTGGAAATGAAGAGGAGGTTTGAGAGAGACAGAGGAATGATAAAATCAACTTTTGTGTGAAGGAAAGTTTATTTTTGTTCACAGCAGAGGTGTCACCATATGTGCACCTCATGACCGAATTAGTCACCACTTCTTGGTGGAAAGTCTCAGGAGAAACAGATCCTCCACATGGAAGAAGGCAACAGCTATCAGGCTTATCACTGGACAAGGAACAGCAGCAGAGCTGTGGAACCTTCATGGGAACAATGTTCAAAGTTCACAGGTTTCAAACATGAAGGAGCTAGAAATGGCCAATTAATGCTGAAGATTACATGAAGTAAAAGCTGGTTTAGCATTACCTTGTCTCACAGTATCACAGAAAATGTTAAACAGTCCCGGAGTGAAAGCTCTGAAGGGTCAGATTCATGGCCTTGTGAATAGAGTTACTCAGTGGAAATCATGAAACCAAATGGAAGGAGCTCTTCTTCCACACAGATCGTGGTTATACCACAGGACTCATCAGGACAGGAGGCTGTTTATGCCAAAAGTTTACATGGCTGCAGAAGGTGATTAGATAAATTCATAATCATCCATTGGGCTATTAAACAAAAAGTTGCTTGAGGCTAAAGAATTGCCCGAACCACCTGACACATCCCTATCTGTTTGCCCTGTTCCTCTTTGGAAATTGCTGCAGAGCATTAGACACAAGACACTAGCCTGGGTAGACTGTGGCTTGATCCCATTCAGCTGTTCTGATTTCCCTTAGGCAGGAATCCCACAACTGCACCTCTCACTTACTGGTCTCTGGAAGCAGCCTCTCACCTCCATAACTTCAATATCACAGGAGCAATAATTTCTGGAAAACAAGACTGGTTATCCTTAGAAGTAACAATCAGAGGAGAATGAGAAAACACCTGCACATACCCATGTCTCACTTCAGTGTTACCATAAACCTGGAACGACCCCAACACCAAAAACCCTCTGGTTCTGGAGGCAGCTCCCACCCACACTCGTCCTCCACTCAGGGCTTCAGGTTTTTACCTACAGAAACAGAGTTAGTTGTGTGATTTCTGTCTGGGCTCCTGCCAGCCCCAGGTGGAGGCTCAGCTCAGACTGGATCCTGTTTCAGAGACACAGGCTGCAACCTTGCTGGTTAAACACCAAGAGAGGAGCGACAGTCGCTGTCTGCCTGCCTGCTGAGGGGAGGGATCGGCTCTGTACACACACGCAGAGAACACTGGTTCAGCAAAAGGGGACGGCAGCACACAAAAGTGAAAAGAAAGTCCCTCCCCACTCTGTTCAAACCAGTTGTGTTTACAGTAAAATATGTTTCCAAGCCAAAAGCAATACAGGTAGTTACAAAACCAAAATAATTGCAATAAAAAGTTAAAAAAAACCTAATACATAATTCAACAAAACAGAAATGCGATTTCCAACTTGTTTTAACCTCCCTGTGTCTATCTTTGGGTTATACCAAGGGTCTTTGGCCACGTAACACTGCCCCAAAACTCTAACAATGTTTTCTATGACCCCTCTTACCACATTAATTTACTTAAATTTATTTTATTCAAAGTACTCAAATACCAGCAAAGACAGATGTCTGCAATGAAAACACAATGTGGGAGCCACAAACATCCCACCCCAGTGCTGTTCCTTTCTCTGCCCTCCCCACTGCTTTCCAGCATTCCCTACTCTGGCAAGCTACAGCCTCTCCACTAAACCAACAGCCACCAGAAATGCATTTCAGCATTCAGCTCAGGCAGGACCATGGAATGTGCAGCTTTTTCTCCCAGAATTTGCCTCACAGTCAGTATTCCATGCAGAGGTTTGCCTTGGGAGGAATGCTCCAAGTGAGCCAGGGTTCTGGCACAGACCTGCTGTGGCATTTGCCAGCTCACCTCCTGGCACACACTAATTAATGCTGGCCTGCCACAGCACTAGAAATAGCAGGGTTGGCATGGTTGGCAGCTCCAGCAGCTCTCCATGGAGATTCCTGACTGTGTTCCTTCTCAGAGAGATCTTAGAAGTACTGGCATTTTACTTCAATTCAAAAAATGGAAAAATATTTAAGATAGAATTGTAATTTGCTGTGGATGTGCAGGTAGCTAAGAAGAGAAACACTCACTGACTGGACTAGAATTAGCAAAAATATTGCACAAATAATTTGAAATATCTGCTCCTTAGATATTCAGGTGGCTGAATCTCCTGGGGAAGCCTCTGGAAGCTCAATCAGAGAGCAAAGTTTAGCTCCCCAGTAGGGTCCTAGCCCTGCTCCACTGGGAGCAATCCTGCTGGTGTTCTGCAGACAGGTATGGGAGCCTTAACTGAGCAGAGCATTTCCATTCTCACACTCCCTCTGGGAATGCTGGGGGTGGCAACAATTGCTCACTCCACACATTACAGAGCAGCTTCCCTTCCCAAACATGAAAGGCAGTGCAGGCTGGAGTAGAGGCTGTGGGAAGCACAAAGGCTCGGGATTGCTCACGCAGTGAGGACATGGATGGTACTAATGCACAGGCCTTTGCTTTCTGGCCCTGGCTGAAAAAACCCCAAACCTGTATCTGCATTAAATACAGCAGCACTCATACCACAAAGCCTCCCCCAAGCCCTGCAGTGGCTCTCTGCTCCATCTCAGGGCAGGTTTTCCAGGGTTTCCCAAGCAAACGTGCCTGTGAACGCTGTGCTGAGCACATCTGATGAGAATTGATGCTGAATGCACCTTCCCGGACAGCACGACACAGGCAACACGCTCTACAATCCCTGGTTTTAATCACAAAGCCGCCAGGATTCCTTTTATACATTACTCTGAAGAGATGGCATCACATCCTGCACGAAAAGCTCTCTTTACTGATTAGCACAGCCTTGTGTGAAATCTTGAGTAAGTCTTATCCAGATTCATCCTGGCTGCCTTTGCTACCTAGATGATGCTGCAGTTTTTGGAATTGGTCACTTCAAATACCATCACAGAGAACAGAAAGGTGTTGTCAGAGGACTGCTCTGAGCTGGAGTGAGCCAAGCCATCCCTTTCCACTGATTCCAGTGTGAACACTATTCAATCAACGCCTGTAATTAGTGGGATAAATCTGGACCCTAATGCCTCTGCATTACTCAGCTATCTCAAAGGGAACTGCATAAACCTCCTGCATTCCGGCTGTGGATGGGAAGGATGAGCTGTCTGCATCTCCCCAGACACCCTGGAGGCTGACACAGGCCTTCCCCAGGACCCTCTCAGGTCACTCCTGATGCTCTGGGGCTGCACCAAGTGTTCCTGGACTCTTTCCAGCACCTCTGCAGGAATATGTTTATATGCCAGAAATATTGATCATTGTAATCTTTATATTAAGCTGATGACCAGAGGACATTTAACCTCCAGCCAAAGCCTTCACAGGGCTTCTATATCCTGCCTCCTCCTCACCTGACCCAGCCACAGGATTGGATTATTCTTATCCNAGAAGCCTCTTTCAAGTTTTTACTACAGTATGAAACAAAAGATGCTGGGACTTGTAGACCAAGCTGGCATCACAATGATTACATACAACTGTAAAAAGATGCTGCTGAAACAATAGTCAAATATGCTTAATAAAACTGTGACCAATAGATGCACTGTCTGGGCAAGAACGTGCTCACAAAACTGGAAGGTAGAATAAGGGACAAGGAAAGGCAAGGGTGGTATGTATCCAGCATGGGGTGTGTGGCTGCCTCATGACAGGGCTGCTGCAACCACACACAGCCCAGGATGGAGGTGTCCATGTGGGGAAGCCTTGGTAAGCAATGTCTGCCTCAGATCCCCTCACACGCAGGAGCCCCTCAATGAGGCCCTTCCCTCACATCACACGGGCCGCTACAGAGCTGCCACTGCAAGGCTCAGAGCAGCCCCAAGCCCTCACAGCAACCAGACCCTCCACACTCCCCTCACAGCCGCCAGGGCTCCCCTCTGCCCTCTCATGGCTCCCCATGCCCTCACAGCCCTCCGAGCCCTTACAGCGCCCCCGAGCCCTCACAGCCCCCACAGACAGCTCCTCACAGCTGCCAGACCCCCCGAGCCTTTAGGGTCCCCCGAGCCCTCACAGTAGCCAGGCTCCCTGAGCTCTCAGACCCCCTCTCAGTCCTCCCAAACCCTCACACGGCGCGCCCCGGCCCCTTCCCGCCACCCGCCCGCTCTGTCGCCATGACAATATCCGCGCGCGCGGCCCCGCCACCCTCGGGCGGGGCGGCGCGTCAGAAAGTGCTGGAACGCCGCTGTAGCCCGCGCATGCGCACGCAGGGTCCTTCCCCCACCCGCCGCGGCGCTGCGGCGCCGGCTGGAGCGGGACGGGGAGACGGGCAGGGATGGAAGGAGGGAGGCAGGCAGACTTGCCTGGGGGAACGGAGGCGAGGGGCGGGGGCAGGCGCTGGGGACCCGCGGGGAACCCGCCCTGTCCCGCAGTGAGGAGGAGCCGCCGCCTCCGCTGCGCAAAGCGCGCACTCGGGTCCGTGAATGGGCGGCTGCGGCGGCCACCGCCCAGAGCCCGCTGCGGAGTCACTGCGACGGTTACCAGGGCGCTTCGTTCTCCGCCAATCAAACGGCGTTAGCTCATCCCCCAGGGCCGGCAGCCAATCGGCTTCGACATCAATCATTCAATTGAGCCAATCGGGAGCGCCGTGAGCGAGCTGAGGCGGGCACTCGCGGCTCCCGGTTGCTTAACTGTAAAGCCAACAGACAGGCGGGCGGGGCGAATAGGCGCCGGTGGCTTGAGTGACAGCTGCGCAGCCAATCAGATTCTCTCATTTGTAGAGCCTCGCTATAAGCATCCAATCGTTGCTGCGAGTGGCCGCCTGGGCGGGGAGAAGAGGGCTGCGCGCGCATTCCGCTGCTATATAAGGGCTGGCGGTTGCCTCACGCAGCCAGAGTCGGTTGGGGGAAGGCTGGGGTAGTCGAGAGCGCTCGGAGCTGCCGCCATCATGAGGGAGATCGTGCACCTGCAGGCCGGGCAGTGCGGGAACCAGATCGGAGCCAAGGTCCGGGCGGGGAAAGAGGGCGCGGGGGCGGGAGGGGAGCGCACCCGGTCCGGCGTGGCTGCCGCTGACGCGCTTCTCTTCGGCAGTTCTGGGAGGTGATCAGCGACGAGCATGGTATTGACCCCACCGGCACTTACCACGGGGACAGCGACCTGCAGCTGGATCGCATCAGCGTCTACTACAACGAGGCCACAGGTAGGGCCCGGGCCCGCCCCCCCCAGGCTCCCCGCGGCCCCCCGGCGCGGTAGTCACGGCTCTCCCTGTGTTGCAGGCGGCAAGTACGTGCCCCGCGCCGTCCTGGTGGACCTGGAGCCCGGCACCATGGACTCGGTGCGCTCCGGGCCCTTCGGGCAGATATTCAGGCCAGACAACTTCGTGTTCGGTGAGTGCGCGGGGGCGGGAGGAGCCGCGGGGTGGGGCGGGCAGGGCACTGCGGGGCTGCCCCGCCGCACATGCTCTGAGGGACAGGCCCGGACGGGGCTAATCCTGGTGTGGAATACCGGGATTGCGGCTGGGAGCCGTTCCGAGGTGGCACCAGAGGTCGTTGCTCTTGCAATTCTTCGTTACCGCCTCCGTGCGTGCCACCAGGAGAAATGGAGTGGCTGCTGTATCATTGATAATTAATGTTTTCCCTGTGTCTGCCGAGCCACTGCAGAGGTGCCTGTGTGAAACCACAGCCCTGTGCTCGATAAGATGAAAGCTTTCATGGAGCCTGATGCTCTTAAGCTTTGCTTGCAAGCAATAAGCAGGAAGCAGTGACCGCAATCTAATATGAAAATGGCTCTTTTCCAGGTCAGAGCGGAGCAGGAAACAACTGGGCAAAGGGCCACTATACGGAAGGTGCTGAATTAGTCGATTCTGTGTTAGATGTTGTAAGGAAGGAGGCAGAAAGCTGCGATTGTCTCCAGGGCTTTCAGCTTACTCACTCCCTGGGTGGTGGCACAGGCTCTGG
>VZTT01051289.1:787-13622 GCA_013400855.1 Buphagus erythrorhynchus
GGCCGGGCGCAGCCGCAGGCCCCGGGCCCAGGAGCAGGCCCGGCCGCTCGCTCCCCCTCCCGCGGACTGCCATCGGGTGGGCGCGGCCGCTGTGACCTTGCCGGTACTGAGGCGCTTCCCACCCCGCGCCCCCGCACCGGCGCCGCTGCCCTTCCCTGCCCGCTGCGGGGGGAGGACGAAGCCGGCCGTCCCCACAGGCTGGCGGCAGCAGGCGGGCTGGGGGCGGCGCGGGGAGGGCGCTTTGTGTAGGCAGGGAGAAAATGGCCGCATGCCTGTCAGGCAGGGAGGGAGGGAAGGAGGGAGGGTGACGGGGGCACGGCCCAGGCCCGGCTCACCCGGCGGATGTGCGCCGGGCCGCGGGGACGTCGCCGCAGGGCTGGGCCGTCCCCCTTTGTTGGTGGCCTTGGGGCTGGCGGGGCGTTTGGGGCGGGCGGCGGCCGGACAGGGGAACTCGGCGAAGCCTAGCCGCAGCACCCACCGGCGGGCCCTGCGCCTCCCCCGCTGTCTGGCGTGGCGGGAGCCGCGGGGCCCGGCCCGGGATCACTCGCCTGTCCTTAGCCCCACCTGGGCCCTGGGTCCCACCCGCCCTCCGCACGGTGGGATCCTGCACCACACGTAGGGAAGAGACCCCCCCCCAGCTCCGGGTTCTGCTTCTCGCTGCCCCAGCACCTCAGCAAAGAGCTTTAGTTTTTTGATGTTCTCTGGAGGGCTGCTTCGACAGTACACAGCAGAGGAGACTTTTCCACTCTCGGGTGCTTACAGGTGTTACTTTTTTCTTCCAACAGAATTACTGCCATGGCAACTCAAGTGCTGGGACAGTCTGGTGGGAACAGCCTCTTTCCCGGCAGTTCTAATATTGGCATGGCATTGTCTAATGACCTGTATGACCTACAGGACCTTTCTAAAGCTGAGCTGGCTGCTCCTCAGCTTATTATGTTGGCAAACGTGGCCTTGACGGGAGAAGTTAGTGGCAACTGCTGTGATTACCTGGTTGGAGAGGAGAGACAAATGGCAGAATTGACAACGGTGGGGGACAGCAACTTCTCAGATAGTGATGGAGAGGGTATGGAAGATACCCAGACTGCAGAGCGTGATAGTGAGGCACCTGAAAATGTAGAATTAAGCTCCCTTGAGGTTCCTAGTGTGGAAACTCAAGGTCCAGCTGCTTGTTCCCCTCCTAAGACTCCCAATGTGGACAAAGATGGCTCATTGGAAGCACCAAGTACTCCAGAAAGCACAGAAGACAAGTGTAAGAGTTTGAAGAGCAAACCATTTCGTTGTAAGCCTTGCCAGTACGAGGCAGAGTCTGAAGAGGAGTTTGTGCATCATATCAGGGTTCACAGTGCTAAGAAATTCTTTGTGGAAGAAAATGCAGAAAAGCAAGCACAGGTGAAGGAATCTGATTCCTGCACTGCAGAAGAGGTGGATTTCTCTAAGGGCCCAATCCGTTGTGATCGCTGTGGCTATAACACTAACAGATATGATCACTATCTGGCTCACTTGAAGCACCACAACAAAGCAGGGGAAAATGAGAGAGTCTACAAGTGTACCATATGCACTTACACTACTGTCAGTGAATATCACTGGAAAAAACACCTAAGAAATCATTTTCCCAGGAAAGTGTATACCTGCTCAGAGTGCTCCTATTTTTCAGACAGAAAAAACAATTATATTCAACATATTCGAACTCACACAGGTAAGTTTTTAATCTTTTTTTGACTGAAGTGCAGTAAGACTACTGAGAAACTGTTATGAATGAAGCAAGCAGAGTCTTTCTGCAACGTTTGTTCTATTCTGATAGAGCTTTGTGCACTCTTCTCTTGATGCTACCAGGTTATAGCCTAGTGGAATTTGGTTTGAGCTCTAGTCTACAGTCCTAGAGGACTGAGGAAATGTCAGGTGCCCAAGAAGAGATGAAGGGCATCCTGTTCAGTAATTTTAAGCCAAATTTTTGAAAAGGGCATGAGGAAGTGTGCCTGTGATAATTGTCAGAGTCCACAACACCAAAACCTGATGTAGTCTAAAACCAAAACAAGCAGGTTAACAAAATGAGCCTGAATTCCATAGATAATCTTGAAAGTGTTACCTTTAGATTGAGCTGAAACTTGACTGCAATGTAATTACAGAGAAGAAAGAGCTGATATATACATGCAGAGGAGTCCCCCAGCATCCATACAGTCAGAATGAGTTGAACAGTAAATTAATTCCTTTTAATGCTCAGAGGCTTCGTTTTTTCTAGGGCCTTCATCACTGCAGCAGCCAGAAGTAGACACATAGTTCTGTTGCCCTAATTCAGAAGTAGACACATATTTCTGGAACCTTCGAGGGAGTCTGGCCTGATTTTCTGACTTCTCCTAAGCTTGGTTTCTAATTGGAAGGGACGATGTTACTCCCCTTTTTTCCCTGGTGTATACCAAGTGGAATCAGAGGACTGCAGTGTTGCTGCCATCCTGTGAGCTGGGACTACAGGTGACTTAGGAAATACCTTGCTTTTTTTTATCAGAGAGCCTCAATACCCTCTCACATGGGGAGTTCTGATGAACCAAAACTCCTTTTGACAAGGGGTTATCATAGCCATCTTACCTCTTTGGGCCATGGGATACAGTTATTTTGCCTCCTGATCCCTTTTGTGGAAGTGAGAGGGCTATTCAGAACTTCCTTACTGCTTCTTAGAAGCTTTTATTTCCACCGTGTCAGGACTTTTCTGTGGAGGGGGCTCACTTGCTAACCATCTTCTAGGGTGCTCACCTGACTTGGTTCCCCTTTATTCTAGACTTTGTTGGCTGAGCGAAACACTGGGGAATTTCTCCTTTAAGGTCATCTTTTGTCACAGCAGTGGCATGAGTGCTTTGGAGGTTTCAGTTCAGTTTGCAGCTGTCTGTTGGACGCTCCAGAGGCCTCGGGGCTGGGCTTGAGCTTAAGTGTGCAGGAGTTTGTGTTTGTCAGCTTTCTTTAGTGTCTGCTTTGTTGGGGCTGGGAGGGTCTGCTGGGAATTTTAGTACTTCGAGACATACTATTCTCCTAGGAATAGCTACGTGCTGTTATTCAGAGGATACCATCAGTTTCAAACCCAGTCCTAAATACTTTTTCTAAACAAGTAAACAAAGTTTACTGTGGGAGGTGTAAGGAAAATGGTGACGTTTATCCTCCAGTTAATTTTCTTTGTGTGTTTTGTAGGAGGTAACAGGAAAGAGACCAGGTAAAAATGGTAAAATAGTAGGAAAAAACCTAAATTAATCGTGGGGAACTCATGGCCAAATGGTAGCCAGTGCTTTGATTCCTGTCTAGTTCACATTTGTCTCAACTTTAAATTCATCTCTGCTTGTGTTTGTAGATAACATTAGGTCCCCTTTTCTGACTTCTGAAAACGCTTATTGAGTTTTACAGCACCTAACCATGAAAGCATGTTTGCTGAGGAAGTGCTCTGTTATCACTGCATTTGACCAATTTACTGATTAACTGTATTGAACTTTTAGAAAAATCAAGCATATCCAGATCCTCTTTTTCTCCTTTGAAGACAGTGGTGCAGTCAGGGTTTCTAGTTCTTTTCATTACTGTAATTAAGCTGGAATGAGTGATTATGGTTTCAGCATGTTTTAGTCTACCCTTGTAGGTGTTTCTTTGCTACTTCATAACAACATGGTTAAGTTCTTTCAGGCAGTTCTTGCTTGATAAAAAACTTCCAAATTTGTTAGTAGAATGATTTAGGAATGTGCCTTGTTTCCAGTAACACTGATTTTGTGGAGGAGAGTGTTAAAGGTAGAATATTAGAAGAATGAATGAGCTGCTGGCAGGTATATTTTATACCAGGCTAAAAGTCTCTGCCAATATTAATGTGTAATAAATTGCCTTAAAGAACACAAACAAAACCAGAATGCACAAAAAATCCCCCCAAACAACTCAGCCAAAAAAACTGGAAAAACACCCCCAGCTATTTTACAGTCAAAAGTATTTGCAGACTGTTTACATAACAGTATTGAATTTAGTAAAAACTGTCTGAATGATACTAAAATAGCTTTGGATTGTAGTTTTCATTTAAAACTAAAGAAACATATTTGTTGGGAAAAAGGAATGGGATATATCCATCCATCATTTTCTTCCTCTTTGAAGAAGGAAGTTGGAATTCTTTATTTCTTTGGTTTCCTGATATAGGTTAAATAATTTTGGATAGATACTTTTCTTTCTTTCCTGTTTTTTTGTTTTTTATCAGATTTTTTTTTGTGGGGGAAAATGCCTCTTTGCAGTTAATTTGATTCTGTTGTGTTAGAGCCATACAGTTTTCTGAAACACTGACTGTACAGTGGAGTTTCACAGGTTAAATGTGCTACTGCTGGAGAAAGGCAGTCTCAGTTTTCTATCTGTATCCGGGGACTAATTGATTCAGCTCACTAAAATGTAGTAAAGGAGTTCTATTCCTTTCCTCTTCCTCAGGTTGGTTTTCTGCTGGTTAGTGAACACTGCCTTACTAATGACACATGCAAATACCAGAGCACATGGCCAGGAGCAGGGAAGGGGGCTGCATGCTAGTACCTTGCATGATTGGAAAAAATACCTATCCTCTGCATGTTTGGGGACCACAGGAAGGAAGGCAGAGGTTACTGCCTGTCTGTTGTTGCTTGCATTCCTGTTGAAAAGCAGATGTCCCAGACCCCGCCCTGTACTGAACATACCTTGCAACTTGTGACAGTGCTTGTGGGACAGGCTGCTGACAAATGTGGGGGACCTTGGGCAGAGGGGTTTTTCAAGGACCCTACAGATGGTCATAGGCTTGTTGCCTGGGAAAGCTACATCTGGAAGAGCCTGTCTGCTGCCCAGGAGTGGCTTGCTGGAGGTATTCGGGACAATCCGTTCCTCTGCTGCTTGGGCAGAAAGGACTCTTTGTGTCAGTGACAGATCTACGTGGGCTCGTTTGTGCTCGTTAGAGATTTTAAGCTAACTTTTGACTTGATTTACCTCCTGATTCTGGAGCTGGACTACATGCAAGACACTGCAGCATTGTTCTCTTTCTTTTTTCTGTATTTTGCTTGTTAGAAGAAATTTCTAGAAAATTTCCTTGAAAATAATCTGAAGGATTATATAGCTAAGACATCTGCTTCAGTCAGTCACAATGTTCTGTGTCTACTTTTGGACTGGTTTTGGTTTGGTTTGTGGTTGTTTCCTTTTTAGATTTTGGTTGTGAGAGGGGATCTTTCTTGCTTACCACTATGTTGGAAGTTTGATGGAAGCAGATTGGTTTCAAGCAGATGGGACTTCTAATGGCATTATAAAAAAAAAGGTTTTATCAAGAGCTTGTTGAGGAATACCTTTGGTGCAGGTAGTTCAGTGTGCAAGCTGCAGTTCAAGATCAAGTTTTGCTCAGGGTGAGAGCGCAGAGAGGCCATGAGTTGCCAACCCTGGGCCGATGGTGCCAGCCAAGTGAGTGGACACTGAGAGACACAGCAGGAGCCATAAACTGCCAACCTGTTGAATAAAAAAGCAGATGAAGACTGGGGAGGCCAGCAAGGTAGATGGACATAGAGAGGCTCAGCAGCAGGAGCAGAAGACTGGGAAGGAAGAACGAGACTTGTGTGTAGGTAGATTGTGAGGGTATAAAAGTGCAGGGATTCCACTCTTGGGTTCTCTTTGGAGGCACCAGCTCCACGTATTTCTGTGTTACTGTGCCATGAGTAAATGGAATACTCTATAACGTCTTATGGAACAACACATCTGGGACTGCTATGGGAAACCTGGGATCGAGTCAGTAAGGAAACCTGGGATCAAGCCAGTAAGGAAACCTGGTCTGACTGTGTGAATGGGGTGTGCAGGCAGTCAAGTGGCGCACCTGTTGGGATACTGGAGCCACCTGCTGTGAAAGGACTTCCATCCCAGCAGTCTGGCTTTGGGAGTGTGGCTGCCAGAGTCTCCTGAATGGTTAAACTGGGAACTTGTCCTTAACAAGATGGTCTTAAACTTGTATGCCCATGTCAGTCTGCCTGTTCATTTGCATAGAGTTAAGTGCCTGCTTGAGCTTTTGCTAGATTGGGGCTTATTCTGAAAGTGTCTTCTGGAGAGGTTTTTTTGATGGCTTGTTTGCATATAATGAACCAGCTTGTAAAATTATAATACAAATCCTTTGGGGAGTAGTATTTTACAGAATACTGTAAATATTCTGTAAAAATACAGCCTGTACAATGCATTTAATTCTCAAGTGGAAATAACACATTTTAAATTAGTTGTGCTCATTATACTTAAATCTCGTATGTTTTGTGGCCATGCCCTGTGTAAAAAAGGCCATGGAAGAAAGCCTGTTTCACATTCCTAATGTTGTAGGTAACTTTACAGATATGAAATTTCAGGTAATGGGAAGAAGATATGACTGAATATTCCAGGACCTTTGGCCACATATTTTTTAATTGTAAGGAGCCATTTAAAACCAAAACCATTTCTTCATAGCAAAAGGATTACCCCTCCCTTGTACATGACTTAATCTTATTGTGTGTATTTCTCCAATCTCCTACCTTGTTTTAATTGAAAGGGAGGGGAGTTGTGGTTGTTAGGGTGAATTTACCTTTAAACTGCTGATCTAATCAGGAACGATAGTCTAAATCTTCCTTTGATGGAAGGAAGAAATGTGGAATTAATCTTCATTACAAAGGCTGCTTCTACTGCTATTTTGGCACAGGCCAGCAGTGGAACCTCACATCACACACTGGCAGATGCAGATCTTTGCTGCTGCAGATAGAGCTGTGCCTCCGAAAGTGAACACACACCCTGCATGCAGGGCTTTTGCTGATGTCCAGGTCTCCGTGATTTGGAGAGCACCTTGGTTGTATCCCTCATATGTAGTGAATTTATCAAAATGCTGTATTGTAATTCTGGCTATGATTTGAATAAATGCTAGGACTGAGTAATTTCTTTTTCCCTTTTCAGCTTCACTCCTTTCTTCTGTTGTGGATGTCTACCAAAGACTAATAAGTGTTTGTAGTGAAGACAGTGTGCTAGCAGTTTGGGACAAACACCCCTGATGCTTATCTGGACCTGCCGGTTACCATGTTAATTGTAAAACTGTCTGCCGTTGTTTGGAGCTTGTCTTCACTTGAAAAAGATTTTCAAGTATCATTGTACTGATACAATTTTTAGCTGCAATTACAAGCTGACTGTCCCCAGTGGAGATATAATTTATGACAGGTTAATTTCCATTAGTTTTCCAGAACCAATAACTCTTCTGGCGTGGGGTTTTGAGTCTTCAAAATAAATGTTTATGCTACACTTAAGCTTTTGCTAGCAGCATAATTTCATTGATCAGGGTATCATGCTTTTCCATGCTGCAAGCTATTTTCACTCTGCCAGTAAAACTTTGGAAGCAAAGACCTGCTCTACCTGCACCTGAGTTCTGGTAAATGCAAGTCCATGTGGAATGCATGGTCATATCCCATCTTAATCCAAATTAAATATGGAGGTTTCAGGTAAGGTGTTAAACAAAGCGAGAACATACCTAGTTTCTTTCAGGATCTTTTGCGCATCTTCAGAGCGTTGGGAGAAAATGCTGTAGGGAAGTCAGGTCTGGTGGTTTAAGTCTTCCTAAAGTTGTCTGTCCTCATCATCTTTTGGCTGAGGTTACTGTTGACCCCAGGTGGATATAAGGATGTGACTCTGTCATATCCTGCCCTTTTACTACCCTCATTCATAAGGCATGACACGTTGCAGTGGTCCAGCTTGGGCATACGCTTCTCACAGTCCCTTTGCTGAAAGATAACATGCCCTCAAATACAGTGTGAGGATTTGTGACAGCCTCCCCTGTGTGGCTTAGTAACCAAGTTTGGGAATCTGCTGTGTTTCAGTTACTGCTTTGCTGTTTGTTTTTGCAGGGGAGCGACCCTATCAATGTACGATGTGTCCTTATTCCAGCTCTCAGAAGACCCATTTAACTAGGCACATGCGCACTCACTCAGGTTGGTACAGAGTGGCAGCAGCGTGACTGAGGAAAAGGGGGTGGGTCACAGTATGACAGCATAGCTGCAGTTGGAAGGGATATCTGGAGGTCATCTGGGCCAGACCCTGGCTCCGGAAGGGCCACCTGATGCAGTCTACCCTACTCTGTGTGAGATGTCATCTTAGCCAGTGCAGCCTGAGCTTTAGCTCCTTTTTTAATGGAGAAGGTTTTCTTGCTAAGGAATGCTAAGTGTCATGAATAAAACTGATAATGCGAATATTTCTTCTTCTATTTACTTTTCAAGATCTATTCTGATATTCATACGGCTGCTCTAGTAGTCCTAGTAACCTAGTAATAAATACAACATTGTGACTATATAGGAACAAATTCTTGTACACTGTCTGCTGTCATATCTGAATTCAAATCAGTGAAGCTGGGAACATTTTGAGTAGCTGAGAATCTCCTCTGTGATGCTTGGGTTTGAGTCTCATTCAGGAGTTCTGAGGAAACTCTTAGCTTTTGCTTAGTATGACGCAGTATGTAAATTAGTGTCTGCTTATGGCAAGGAGACACAGGAGAAAAAGCAGACTCAGAGGATGTTCGCAAGTGACTCAGTCTTGTGGCACTAAAAGCCAAATTAGCAATTTTCACTAGCCTTTATTTCCCATTACTTGTCATGAGCTGTGGTGTTACAAGCATTTGCTCTTGTGAATCTCTTTTTGAATGAATTAACAGCATTTTTGGTAGTTGTAACACCATAGACACAGGCATAGTTGTCCTTTATGACTCTCATAAGGGAGTTCAGGTAGAGGCTGTGCTTTTGATCTGTTTTTTTAAAATCTGAATTGACCAGCCCTAGGTGAATTCCTAATGCTAGCAAACAGGAGTCGAAGTCTCCTGAACAGTAATTGTCTCAATTTCAGTTGATGAGGCTTTAAATTGAAACCAGGAGACAGGCAATTTCAACTGTAGTAGAGAGGGGCTTGGGCCCATTAAAAATAGTCAGCTTTAAAATGGTATGTCAGTATTTCCGTGTGAGAATTTTGTGAATGTAGTATTCTGCTTCCAGAAACAAAAATAATATTTGGTAGAACCTCTGGTATGCAAATGAACCACCAAATTTGCAAATGGTTTGGTCAGTACTGAACCTGGAAACCATTTCACAAACATATTGCTCTGCGCTTGTTCTGTGCAAGGAAGTCTCAACTCTAAAGGAGGTAAGGAGTGGGATCTGCCTGTGGCTCCTGCCTCAAAGGTCTCTGAGGGAAGGCATGACTTTCACTATTAGGAGTCTTGTATTAATAGCTCTCCTTAATTCTATTGTATGTTTTGTTGGATTGCCCAGGCAGCTGCACTTTTTCTGTGGCAATTTCTGGACTCCTGCAATTGACAGGCTGGCTGTTTAAGACCCATGGGTGCTGTAGCTTTCTTCCCATGTTGGACAGCAGCTGACAGTGGTTTAGAGCCTAATTCACAGCTGTTTTTTTAGCCATATCGGTACATATCATTTTCACTTGTGCAATAAAACCCCAGGATTTAGTGGAGGTGATGGACACAAACTCTTCACATGCTATCTTTGAGTTACCTGGTTGCAGCTGCCTCTTAGCACTCTGTGCACTTAGAATAGCTTGTTCATGTGTATATAAGAGAGGCTGTTCTTGTCGTCAACAGTGCAACGCAGAACTGTTCTTTGAAGTGTAGGTGATAAAGACTCTATACTTGGAGGAAGGATGAGCAATAAACACATCAAACTTAAACTTGTAGAAAACGTCACCAGGAAGTGGGAGGAAAAAAGAAGGAAGTAAGTGGAAAGGGAGGGAATCAATGTAGCTCTTCTTTAAATAATAAATAGATGCTGCAGACAGATATGAGATGATCTGGACTCTTAAACAATTGTCCCTCTACTTCCTGCCAAGGAGGCAGCACAGCCTTTTCTAAAGTTTGTGAGGGTGTTGCAGATCACGTGGTTAACACACAAACAGGCACCAATCTTCAGTGCAGGCTGGCTGGTCTCCTGAGTCATGCTACAGAGCATACTTGAGCATGGGCAGTGGCTTGCAGGAGTGTGAGAAGCACTATTGTATTACGAGCAGAAGGGACTGGAGTGGATTTTCAACGTACTGAAGAAGTAGCATGCAGTAGTTCTGCAGATCAGTTTTGAGATGTTGGTTCAGAGCTCAGAAGCATCCCAAATTCCTCAGCTAAATTGGCACATGTACAGGTGCTCACAAAGTATTTCTGGACTTGAGTTGTTGCACTAGAAGTGTTTTTACTATTTGCTTTGATGTGTAAGGGGAAAACTATTTCTGCTGCAGTGGCATGCACAAAGCAGAACATTTCAGGAACACTTCTACAGGAGTCATTACACTAATGCAAATGCAGATTTTAATAGTAACATGATGGCTGTGGACTGCACTGGGTTGGTTTGCCAAGAGTAGCCTGAAGCCAGAGCATTATGTTTGAGGCACCAAAACAGTGAACTGAGTTTTTTCAGAGGTAAAGATCATCTGGGCACTCCTTTCATGTTCTTAGGTTTTTGCTAGCTTCTTTTCCCTCATTTCCTTTTCAATGCAAACATGAAGTATGCTAAATCTGTGTAAGGTTGGACTTTTTTGAAACGTTTGTGTGAAACTGCTATTCATCAAATGTTACATTTCCATTTTTCTACAATGCATTCAATGGACCAGTTGGGTATGGATTCCATTTGCTAATATTTCTGTAGAGAGATCTCTGCCGGTATGTATGCCTAGCCAGAACCTGTGACGTTGTTACTGCTTGTTTGGTTTTGGATCCCCTTCCTCCCAGCCCTCACCCTTTCTCTCTTTTTTTTTTGTATTTTTTTCTTAGTGTCTTGTGAATGTGTTTGTGACTTGTGGTTTTCTTATGTTGACTTTGCTTCATTTTAAAGGCGCATGGATAATTTTTTTTTATCCTTTTCAAGTTTCATATTTCTGTGGCTGTATTAGTGGGAAGTGATTGCTCTGCAACCATGCTTGATAATCACCATCATTCCCTTCCATCCTTCCTTCCTTAGGTGAGAAGCCATTCAAATGTGACCAGTGCAGCTATGTGGCCTCAAACCAGCATGAAGTGACTCGTCATGCGAGGCAAGTGCACAACGGGCCAAAGCCTCTGATCTGCCCACACTGTAACTACAAAACTGCTGACCGCAGCAATTTCAAAAAGCACGTTGAGCTCCACATCAACCCACGCCAGTTTCTCTGCCCTGTCTGTGAGTATGCAGCGTCTAAAAAATGTAACCTGCAGTATCACATCAAGTCCAGGCATCCTGATTGTTCTGACATCACCATGGATGTCTCAAAGGTGAAGCTACGGACTAAAAAGAGTGAAGCTGACTTTTCTGAGAGCGGTAATGGCAAAGTGGGGAAGGAACAAACAAAAGGGGATTCAGCTGCGAAGAAAACGGAGAAAATTGTGAAGGTAGAGAAAAAAGATAATTCAGCAAAGGAAAAAAAGTCAGCAAGCAATGTTTCTGCAGGCCAGGTGACAACCAGAAGTCGGAAATCGGCTTCAGAAAACAAGAAGGTGGATATTAAAACTGAGAAAAGTACTGAGAAAACATGTAAAACAAAGAAGGTCAAAAGGAAGGCAGAGACTGAGGCAACTTCCTCAAAGCAAGAGCCTGCAAATGATACCTCAGTAGTAACAAAAAAGAAAAAGAAAGTGGAAGCTAAACCCAGAGACTACCAGGAAGCGCAAAAAAGTGATGTTGCAACAGAGGAAGAGCCTAAAAAGCAAAATTTTTGCCTCAAGAAAAACAGAAAAAAGAAAGCTCTGAAAATTAAGCACAGTAAAAAGAGCAGTAAACCTGATCAGGAGAAGATTGAGGAAGAGGAGATGCCAGATGAGTATCCTATTACAGAAGAAGATGGAGGTGTGAAGCTGGACACTGAGGGCAGTGACCAGAAGGAGCAAGATCCCACTGATACAGTGGCATTAAGCAACAGTGGTGGTCATGCTCTCAGTGGGGAGAGCGCTGATCCCAAAGGAAACTGCATCCAAGGTCCAGGACAGCTTTGTCTGCCAGCTCAGGATGCAAACACAGAAGGTGAGGTAGAGGACCAAGAAATGCCTGCAGGAGCAGGAGAGAGTGAAGATACTTGTGGTGCAAAAGAGAAGAGACAGGCAGACAAAAGGGAAGACACTTGCTTTCAGGAATCTTCCCAGGCAGCATCTTCTGAAAAAAGCTTGGATGTACTCATGGATGTGGTACCAAATTTGGCACCTGAGGATGAGCCAGATGAAACTGTGGCAGAAACTGAGACTAACTCAAACCTGATGGACCTGACCAAGACATGCCTGCCAGCAACAGAGTCAGCAGCAGATGCTGTGCCAATGCCTGTGCCCGCAGAAGGGTATACACAAAGCCCTAAAGTGGCTCTTTCCTTATCTCGGGATAACACAACTGTGAATGAATCTCAGGAAATGGATGAGGATGAGGGTATCCACAGCCATGAAGGCAGTGACATCAGTGACAACGTATCAGAAGGAAGTGATGACTCGGGATTAAATGGTGCTCGCTCTGTACAAGAGGAAGCAAGTCCAAAGATGTCACAAGAAGCTCCGGACACCACAGTGGCCAGGGAGAACTATGTGTGCATTTTTTGTGACCGCTCATTTAAAAAGGAAAGTGAATACAGCAAGCACCTCAACAGGCACTTAGTTAATGTGTATTATCTTGAGAAGGCAGCAAAAGGGCAGGAGTAGAAATAGCTGTGGTTTGGGGAATCTTCTTTTGTAAGATCCTACACAGCTTATGTAAAAATATTGTAGACGTTTTTTTTTAAGCACAGTTTGCTTTAGTGTCTGCGTTGGTTTCTTTTTTTGGTTTATTTTTTTTTTAAAGTTGACAATATTCTTGACAACTTTATGTGTCATGGTGAACTCATTAACTATTGGATC
>VZTT01051335.1:0-20342 GCA_013400855.1 Buphagus erythrorhynchus
TTTTTTTTTTTTTCTCCCTTTGGAAGTTGGGAAGTTTCCAGCATGAGTCACTGCCCGCCTCTCCTCCGTAATTAGCACGCTGGGAGTTGTGAGGATGACTCTGGGGTAGTCTCCTAGAATTAATCAAAGTATGTCTTCCACATTTCAGTGCTGTAAAACCATCATCCGGCCAAATCCCTCCTGACTGGCACAGTGCTATCCCAGTCCTTTCTCCCTCTGCTCTTTCCTCCTCTTTATTTTTTTTTTTTGTTCTTGGTCTCTTTTATCCTTCCCCCTTAGCAGCATTTCCCACAAATCACTCGTAACCTCTTTTCCCCTTAAATTTGGCAAAGCCCTTCTCAGGGAGGTTTGCTTGTTTTGTTCTTGCAGCCCTTTTCCTGATGTCCATCAATGTGTTGCTGTGGTCAGATTTTGGGAAGTTTGGGCTTTATTTTGTTGGGTTCACAGGCTTCTGACATCTTAAATAACGGGATGGTTTCACCATTTGACAGTAGGAACAAAACCCGAGTGACCCACCCCACTGCTGCTTTCAACTCCCCATTAAAGCCTCCCCAGTTTTAATTGCTTTCAGGATTAAACTAATGTTTTAAGGATCAAAAAAAAAGTGATTTTGAGCATTTTCTCCCTCCTTGTTGGTCACCTTGTTCTGTAAGAGCTATGTGGGTGGAAGAGCTCCGGTTGCTTTGCTGATGGGAGCTCTGTGCATCAAGTCCCAAATGGTTTGGAAGGGACCTTAAAGCTCAACCCAGGTGGGCAGGGACACCTTTCACTAGTCCAGGTTGCTCCAAGCCCTGTCCAGCCTGGTCTTGGATACTTTCAGAGATGGGGCAGGAGAGAGAGAATGAGGCAGATCTGATGGGGGAGGTTCACCAAATTAATTTGTTTGACCCTTGCCTTGCTGAGCTAAAACCCTTAGGTTTAATTCCCATGAAATCCAGCATTGTCCTTCCTCTGGAATCTGCATTTGAGGGCCATGCTGCTGAGATAAAAGGCCCACTGCAGAAAAAACTGGATTTGGAGATTTAGCAGAGTGGGTAGGAATGCTGAAAGCTGGCAGGGGGGTGGTTGCCATCCGATATTTTTCCTTGTGATGATGAAATGTGTCTTTCCTGGAACTGCAGTACAGATCCCCATGCCTTTCGATACCCATGGTATCTTGAATTCCTCCTGGATGACTGGCAAGTTCTTAAAGACAAACTTGAGAGTCAGAATTTTGCGTTCCCTCTTCATTTATCGAGCTCTGTTTTCAGTTCTTGGTGTACATGTAGATATACAAGCCTTGACTTTTCTAGCAGCAAAGCTCAAAAATCTCAAAATAATGATTTAGGATGAAAAATGAAATGATGGAAACTTCTGACAAACCAAAATTGAAAAAGAAAAAAAAAAAAAAGAAAAAGAGAGAAAGAAGATGCATTCTTTGTAAAGAGGTATTTCAGTCAACCTGAAATTACATATTTTACTTGAACAGTGGTTTATATTGTACAATTTCTTTTTAAATAATAATTTTCACTTAGAGGCACTCCAAATATGCCTTCTTAAAATTTCCCCCCCAATTTTGTTGTTGCGAAACACTCCATGAAATTTCTGCAATTTGTGGTGATTTTAAAAACATGCTTTTATAAAAACATCACCCACCTCTACTTCCCCCAGGCTTTTCACATCTTCCCAATGCCCCAGGCAGCATTCTCTGAATAATGTGGAGCTGCTCCCTGCAATCCAGGAGCTGCACATCTGCAAACCAAATTTCACCTTTAGGTGAGTAAAGCCAATGACAGAATCAGAGAGTCGAGGAGCTAATGAAGATGATTTTTGGTGCCAATTTGAGCAAGCATCTCCATCCAGCACAGGCCTGTAACTTGTGCTCAGACACGAGTGTGCACCTAAATCCTATTTGGCACGTGCTGGAAGCGCTTTGCTGAGTTGAGGCCTTGAGTTTTAACCTCCTAAAAAGTCTTGGCAAGCCATGAAATGTGCTTAAAGGCCAGAAATGAAAACACGTTGTCGCTGGCAGTAACCACTGGGTTCTGAGGGATGTTCGTTTTATAGGTCAAAGACAGATGGGAAAAATTCATGCATTTCCCAAATAACAATGGGAACCATTTAATCTGGAACAGCACTGTGGGGCTGGGTGGTTCACAGATTTTGGATGCAGGTGCTGCTAAACTTGGCTGGGATGGGTCTCCAGCTCACTGAGAATGGATGTGCCCAAATGGATCACTGGAGATCCAGGGGATCCCACCTCCAGGTGCTCCAACCCTGTGACAGCCAGCACTGAGCCTTTGAGAGCTCATGGTTGAATCCTGACCAGCTGGTGCATCCCTTGTGCCTCTTCCAGAGCCAAGATCCAGAGCCATCCTGGCAGAGCCAGCAGCACTTTGAGGGGAAATCACTCTGCAAATGCTCTGCAGAGGCCTTGGCAGTGGGAATTTGGGGGGAGCCAAAAACATGACAGGGGGGACGGGCCTGGAGTGCGTGTGGGAGGTGCAGGGGTTGGAGGGAGGGAGGTTGAGCAGTGCCCTGACAGAGCCCTCATGGAATCCCTGCCTTTCCTGTGGGACCAGGATAAATTCCCACATCCACGTGTCCAAAGGAGTTGTAGGTTGCTCTCCATCACAGCCAATGGGGTTTGGGAAGGAGCCCACTGGATTTCAATGCTCCACTCTGCAGGATAATGGGAACACACCAGCCAGCAGTGCTTGGTTTGGGATTTTGACCATCCAAAGGAAACCCCAGGCTCCTGATCTGTTCTCCCCCCTGCTTTTCATTTGGCTCTGCTTCAGCTCCAGGCTGTGAAAGGCAGTGGAAAAATGATATGAAGGAGCCTGACTGCACAACCCCAGAGAGACAGGGCCCTGTGGACCCTTTATTTTTATCTTGGGCTGGGATTGCTCCTCAGCTTTGCAAGAGGGTTGGGGGCTGGGGACTCTGTGACTTCCAGGACAGGATGCAAGGCCAGAGTGCAGAACCCACTCTCTGCCACCGGCCAAAATCCACAGCCTGATTCTCCTCCAGGTTGAAGAGTATGTTTGTTTTGGTTGACCAGACAGTTCTAGAGATCCTGGAGGGGATGATACATGCACGGGTTGTTTTCCAGCCCTGTTTCCATCAGGAAAGCAGAGTAAAGTACAGTGGTTTCAGCTTCTGGGCCTTTGGCAGGGATCTAAATCTCGGCCACTGCTGCTTTCCTTAGGGAAAACTCCCTCTGGGGATCTGCTGTGGCAGCAGGAGATGCTGTAGGGTGGAAGTGGTGCAGGTAGTGCATCCTTCTGCTGATCTATTTATTCACCTGCTGGAGGAAGCAGCACTTAAACCCACTGGCATCTTTAGGAGGGAACCTGGTTTAGATCCAGACTTGGAAAATGCTGATTTGTTCTTTTCCCAGGGCTCTGCTTCCCCCCCTCCTCCTCGTCCTCGTCCTCGTTGTCCTCCTCCTCCTCTTCATTGCAGCTGCATCCACACGATGGCACCAGCCCGCAGGCACTGTCCTCCACGCTGAGCTGGGATGGGGAGCTGGGGATGACCCAGTGAGGGGGGAAAGTTTCCTTGACAGTAGTCCAAGAGGGATGGAAGAGCAGAGACAAAGCAACAGTTTGTTCCCTGGCCGAGGTGATGTGGGAAGATCACCAAATGGTTTGGGGTTGGGTTGGAAAGGACCTTAAAGCTCATCTCATTCCACCCCTTGCCATGGGGAAGGACACTTCCACTATCCCAGGGTGAGCCAAGCCTGTCCAACCTGACCTTGAACATGAACATCAGAGCTCAGAAATCACGCACTGGCAGGATTTGAGCAGCCAAATCTCTTAATCTGTTCTGAGGTTATCTAAATCACCAAATTCTTTCCCCGTGCCACATGAGCTCTGAAACTTCCCTGGAAACAAGGGAAACAGGAGGGCAGAGCCCTGAGAACTACTGCTAGAAAAGTTCTCTAAGAGATTTCAGGATCAGTAAAACAACGTTAGGGCTGAACTTTTTGCTAGTCTCAGAGATGTCCACATAAACAGAGGGGTCCAGGACAAGGAGAAACACAGATGATGCTTTGCACTTTGTGCAGTTTGGGTTGCTCTTTTCTAGGGCATGACCGAGTGCAGGCAGCCAGCCTGGAAGCAAGCTGCATCTCCTGCTTTTTTCCCTTGTTTTCTCTCCAAAGCAAAGCAAGCACATGTGTTTTGGACAGTGGAGTTTGGTTTTGCACTTTCCAGCCCCTGGCACGTCAAACAGGGCCCTGATCCTGTGGGAACACAGGTGGCAGAGCCATTAAAACCAGGCGATGGGACAAGAGACAGCTGTGGGGTTTCCCATCTCTGTCACCTTTATTTTTCCAGCACTGGTAAGTTGTAGTGTAGGGGAGGATCCTGGCCAAAGCTTCCCAAAAAACTTGGGATTGGAGCTGGTTTTGGGGAATTAAATGTCCCTCTTGTTAAAGAGAATGTAAAGTAGGAGGAGAGTCATTTTGGTGGTACTAAATGAAAATTTATGAGGAGGAGGAGGAAGGTGTAGGAGGAGGAGGAGGCTTTGTTTAGAAGTGAAATCATCAGCTCTGAGCCTGACCTTTGGCTCCCCCCGACCCCAACACTAATGAAGGGGAAAGGGTCTGGTTGTACAAACATGTCACAGCATGAGCTTCAGGAGCTGAGATCTGGTTACAGAGCTGTGCCAGAGGTGGCTGCTCCCAGATGGGCTGGGGCTGGATGTGCCCGTCCTGCCCCTGACAGGGCTGGGGGGAGTCTCCTGCAGCCACCTCTCAAATCTGAGCTTTTGTCTTCGTGTTCCACTCATCCCAGACCCTTGTGGAGTGTGTGGAAAGCCCTGCAGACCTGATGGACATTTTGAGGAATGTTGAGGAGTTTGGCCAGAGAAGCTGCGGCTGCCCCTGGATCCCTGGAAGTGTCCAAGGCCAGGCTGGACAGGGCTTGGAGCAACCTGGGACAGTGGAAGGTGTCCCTGCTCATAGCAGGGATGGCACAGGACGAGCTTTGAGTCCCTTCCCACCTAAACTGTGCTGTTATTCTGTGAATTTCTAGCAGGAAAGAGCAGCTTCTAAGAACATAAAATCCCTTCTCACCAACACGGTGCTCCTGCAGTGTTTGCAACAAAAATGTTGTCCTTTTTGATTTAATTATCTTTTAGTGCAGCGCTAACAAACAGGGGCTTGGCAAGGCACTGCTGAAGTCCCAGTGCAGAGCAGCAGAGTTCACCAGGAATGAAATGATCACCTGACATGGAAACATGGAAAATGACTCGGAGCCTGTAGGAGCTGTCCATCTCCACCCTGAGGCCTACATGTGTGGTCTGGAAGAGGCAGATCTTTGCCTTCCTTCCTGTCTGTACTTCGTGCTAATCCTCCTCTTCCTCTGCACCTTTCTGTTCCTTCGCACTCCTGCTTCCTCTTTTTTTTCTTTTGTGGTGTGACTCCAGGAGGGACAAACCTCACCTCACCTCAGGCCTTATGTGAGAAGGTTGGGGCTCTAGATTTGGTGGATATTAATTTTTCTGGCTGGCTTTTACCTGGTCCAATTGCCCAAGCAGCTCTGTCTCCTCAGACCAGGATGTTCTGTGACAGCAACTGGCAAATGAAGCACAAGGCCAAACCCTGGCAGGAGGAGCCCATGGACCACCAGCTGTTCCAATGTCCCCAAAGGTCATGGTGGCACACAGGAAGCTTGGATGCTGCTGATGGTGATGAAGATGCCTGCAGGGACAGTCACCCAGGCAATAACTCATGGGAACATGTTCATGCTCCAGCCAGTTCTTCTGACTTCCTGTATCCCAGGGAAAAAAGGAAAAGGAGAAATAAAAATCAATTGACAGAATCCCACATGGGGAGCTTGGGATGCCACGAGGCACCAGGAGACCACCTTGGATGGATTTAAAGGGTGGCCAAGGTTGGCCTAGGTGTGGTGGCTGCATGTCCGGCCCCATGGAGGAACTCTGCCAACTCTGGCACCTTGTGTGGTGTCCCAGGAATGTCCCTGTGCCTGCCTCTGGACCCTGGAAGTGTCCAAGGCCACTTCGGACAGGGCTTGGAGCAGCCTGGGACAGTGAAAGGTGTCCCTGCCCCTGGCAGGAGTGGGACCAGATGACCTCTAAGGTCACTTCCAACCCAAACCATTCCATGATTTCTTGGAGAGAAGAACTGTGGCCACAGAGGTCCCTGCCCAGCATTTTGGGTCCATCACCCCACCAGGATTGCCCTGCCTGATGCTTGGATGGACATTTCCCACCGTGATCTGCTGTCCCGTGTGTCACCAGGCCATGCCAGCTGGGTTCTCGCCCAATTCCTACTGAGTTCCCACCCTACCACTAATTTGGGAAAGCAAGCCATGGTCTGGCAGGGCTCCTCTTGAACGAGGGTTTCTGCAATAAGGGATGTTAGGAAATTCCATTATGGATCTCCTGGCGATGTGTGAAGCAGGAATATTTTTTTTTTTCAGCTAAGTGTCCGGACAGCTCCAAAGACGTGATGAACTGCAAATGACCCGTGGAGCACATTGTCTCTAGGAGCTGGTGACAAAGCCACAGCGAGCAGGCAGGGATGTCACACCCGACTGGAAAACAATGATGCTGGAAGTTAAGCTGGGAATGGGGATAGTCCCCTTCCGGAGTGTGGAGCAGGAAGAAGACACTGGTGACAATGAGGGAAACCCAGAGTGAGCCACGCACGCACGTCCCCACTGATGCCTTAAGTTTTAGCTTTCATATTTTCCAGACTCTACTGCATTAGTGTGTGACTCTGAGCTCAATATAAAGCGTCAGCAAGTCCTCCTCACAGCTCAGTCACACAAAACAATCCTGTTCCAGCCCCAGAACCAAGGACACTGCTGCAGCTTCAGGCGCAAAAAGTGCAAACAGCAGCGAATTGAGGAGAGGATCTGGGATGATGGGACTGCAGAACCTGGAGCTGGAATTGGACAATTAATTCCAATATGTGAATGGACTAAAACTTGTAAAAGTGTGAAAACTCATGACTCAGAGTCCATCTTGGGTGTAGCCCTGGCCAGGCTCTTGTACTGCCCCAGGTGAATCCTCCGAAGGCCTTTTAATAAATCCCTACTTTATTTCTTTAACTCTGCCCAGCCTCTGTCCCAGGTAGCCTCTTTAGGCATCATCATCCTCAAACTGCTTTTGCATGGGAGCAAATCCACAGCCCTCAACTGGAAGCACATGCCCAGGCCGTATCCATCATCCAGGCTGGAGCAGGGATGAGGGAGGAGAACCCTTTTGTAAGTGTTGGCCGGAGGAAATATGACTTATCTTGGAGAAATGAATCATGTTTCAGCGAATGCTTCCTCCAGAAATATTTTTCTCACAGCCTTTGTTCGGGGTTTTGGCAGATCTGGAGTTTGCTGGCGTTAGCAAAAGCCATCCCTCCCGCCCACTGCTCCTGGGGCTGGAGTAGGAAATAAGGAATCAAGGCTGAGGGGACATGGAAGGCTAAATCCGTCACCACTCCAGGATGTGGAGCTTAGAGGATAATTTCAAAGGAGATGCCCAGATAAAGCCCAGCAGAGCTGAGTGCTTGGCTGCTCTTGCCAAGGTACCTGTGCTGGGCAGTCAGCTTGGAATCCTGACACTCGGACAAATCCCTGTCAGGTGACAGGGCTTGTTGGAAATCAGCCCCCAGTTCCTCCTTTCTCTCCTGAAAACCATCATTTTGGAAAGGGGAAAGGGCAGTGTCTGCTGTTCCTATGTGTGATTAGCCCCAGAAAATTAAAAGAAAATGAGACAAAAAGCCGTGTTTTGACATGCAAATCAGTCCTGAGCTCCTGGTCTCCTTCTCCAAAGGCTTTGACAAGGATCCTGTCCACCTTCCCACCAGTCACAAACATTGCCCTGGGTCACAGCTTGGAGGGGAGGGAGGAAAAAAGTCCATCTTGGTTCTGGAGAACTTCAAGGATTTTTCTTCCCAGTGGTAGGGAATGTTTCCTGGGAAGGCAATTCCATTCCTGGGCCTGGTAGGCTCCCTGATCACTTTAAAACAGACCCCTAGGGGGAATAAGGCCTTTAAAAGCTCCATTTGCTCCCAGTCATTTTACACAGTAACCCAAGCTGAAGTCAAGGATTTTTATTTAAATATGAATTAAGTCCCAACCTTTCCCTTTACTGCGTTATTTTCCTTTGAGGTTTACTTTGATATTATTTCAAAGTCTTGAAGCTAACAAAATGCTGGCCCACATTTAAAGTGACAGGAGAGTTCTGGAAAAAGATTTAGGAGGCACCTTAAGTCTTTCAGTGCAAGGCTCTGAAACAGGACAGGAAATCATAAAAGGGCTGAGTGCACTTTACCAAGCTCCAGACAAATCCTGAGACTACAAAGGCGAGGGGAATGGCATCAAGACCACAAAGAGCATCAAGATGCAGCTGAAAAACCTGGAATTATACCATTAAACCACAGGCAAAGTGCTGGCAATAATGGAATCATTGAGCCATGGAGTGGTTTGGCTTGGAAGGGTGGTTGGAGATCACCTCATCCCGCTCCTGCCATGGGCAGGGACACCTTCCACTGTCCCAGGCTGCTCCAAGCCCCAGTGTCCAACCTGGCCTTCGACAATTCCAGGGATTCCAGCCACAGTTTCTCTGCCAGGGCCTCAGTCTGTGGTGTTTGCTTCTTCGTGTGGTTTAGGTGAGCAGCCTTTGCCCAGCTTTGGTGCTTCAAGTGGGAGAAAGCTTTAAAGATGAGACATAAATGTGTGGTTTTTAATGGAAACCAAAGAGACCGTGTCTGAGTGACAGAGGATGGGCTGTGTCTCCTGCTGGGACTGACCTCTCCTTTTGCTTTCCATCGCTTCCCAGCCATCCTTCTCCTACTGGAACAGGTTTTGCCTGCCTGAACTAACACAAAATCCTTCAGGCCAGACAAGCCCTCTAAGAGCAGAGTTCAAGCATTCCCCCAGCACTGCCAAGGCCACCACTAATTCCTGTCCCCAAGTGCCATATCTGAGCAGGTTTTAAATCCCTCCAGGGCTGGTGAGTTACTTTAACACCACTTCTGATTTCAGTTTTTACCTTTCTGCCTAACCCAGATCCAGGTCCCTTTGTCACTGCGCTTCCCAACAACAGGAAACAGAGGATTTATCCTTGTCCTGAGCATGCAGCTGCCCGTGGGCCTTCCCCTGGCTCCCTCCTCTTCCAGGTTTGTGTGGGATGCAGGCTCCTCCAGCCAAGATCTCAGTGCTGAGGTGACACTGACCTCTCTTTGCTGTCACCCTGCAGGGAGGGGGGGCTGGATTTGCCATCCCAGAAACAGTGCCTGGGTGGTCCCAGCCCAACCAGTGCTTCCAAGTTTACAAGGATCTCTGGGAAAAATCGTCAGGGCTCCCCCCTTTTCCCCATCCCTCCCTGCTGTCAGCACTCTTCGGTTGTGTGGAAACCTTGAGGGTGGCCAGGGAGAACAGACATCCCAAGGGGTGGGATTTGGGGGTTGGATTTGTTTGGAGGTTTTTTATAGTTTTATTTCTTCATGCCGACTTTGGCTGAAAATGCAAAAACCTTTGTTTTCCCCCTCTTTTAAAAATTGAGGGGTTGGAGGTGCTAAATTGAGCTGGGGTTGAGTAAAAAATTATTTAAAAAATCCCATATCAGTACATTTTACATCCTCACCTCAGTGCTTGGCTTCATTCCAGTGAATATTTCTCTTTGTGGTTTGCTGGAATAGTTTGTACTGGTTTGTGGGGTTTTTTTATAGCCTTTCATGTGCACAGAGACCAAGAAATCCAGGACCAATATTTAGCCTGGCTCCACGTGGGCGTGTGTGCTGCCATGGAGGAGAAATCTCATTTTTGGGACCCATCTGATCCTGCTGTTTTTAGGGATTTCTTGCTTTCATCCTCTTCTGCACAAGCCACCCTGTCCCTGCCCTTGGTGACATCCCTTAATCTCTCACAGGGCATTGTGGCATCAGAGGTGGGATTGGGAAGGACAATTTCAATCCCCTTGGGAATTAGGGGTGATAAATGCCATCCAAAAAGACTCCTGTGTGTGGAAAAGAAAATATAAGTACATCCATGTGCTGCCCACAGGGACACAGCTGCAGTTTGGGGTCTGGGTTTCCCCACTGCCCAGCTCATGCCAGATGAACTCCAAGTGCACAAAAAGCCTTTCCAGCAGCTGATGGAATTGTCTGCCTCCCTCTTCATGGAGTCAGGTGTGTTTGCTGTTAAAAATCTGTCACCCGGAGATTTCACAGCTCCCAAACTTTTTGGAGCATTTTATGGCCTTGGTTCTCTCCTCAGGAACTGAATGCACCCATCCAAACCCCATAGCACGGATCTCTCCAGACCATTTGAGCAGTTACTCCCTTTACTGCCTAAAAACAAATGTTGCATCCTAATTCCAGGCTCCAGATTTACCTCTCTAAGGCCATGCACCCACCGGAGCCTCGGCTAACCCCCAGAATTCATGGAAGAGGTTCCAAAGGTGCTTGCAAGCATCGATTTTTGTTTAGAGCTGCAGGGAGAGGTCAAAGGCTTTGATCTACCATCCTTAAATCCATGGTATTGGAGCATGGGGGGAGCAGCCCTGACCCTCTGCAGCAGCAGGGAAGGCACATGGCACAGATCCTTGGGAAAATCCAGCCATGTCCTCCTGCTCCTGAGCACCTCATGGCACAGCAGAGCAGTGCCACAGGCTCCCTGACAAGCCCTCAGAAAAGCTGGATTTGGATTTCGGTGCCTGTGCTTGGAAAAACATCACTTCTTGTGGTGAAACTACAAACAGGAGCACTGTTAGAGATTCCCAAAATTGCAGTAACTGATGCAAAACCATGCGTTCCTCAGAGGGGGGAAAGTCATTCCATGTGCTGCATGGCCTGACAGCTGTTAAATTCACCTTCTTAAATGGTGTTTTTGGCTCTGCTGGTACCCAGAGCCCAGACTGAGATGTCATTTACTTTCAAGTAAGAGCTTCTAATGGATGTGATGGATTTTCCTCCACGCAGCCAGGCTTGTTTTAAAGTAAACACTTGACATTGGGGCTCGGAAACATATCAGGGAATGAATGCATCTGATGCACACACAGAGAGGGCCGTGATTTGGCGTCTTAAAATGTTTTCCCCTGGAGCTGGTTTGGATGGAATGACATGATTTATTTTTTAATGGCCCTAGACACCACAGCAGGGAGGTTTTCTTTTTGTTTTTTGAGTTTTGGGGTTTTTTTTTTTCCCATAGCTGACGGGGGGAAAAGGTCATTTGGGATAATTTAGCCCTATGTTTCCAAATCCTGGTCTAGTGGAAGGTGTTGGGTTTTAAGGTCCATTCCAAGCCAAATCACCCTGCAGACATTAGCCTGGACAATTTCTGCTCACATCCTCTGCACCCCATCACCCCACCCCCTGGGAAAGCATTTTTAGCCACATTTCTGAGTGTCAAAACATTGTGGGGTGCAAGGAAGAGTCTCAACCTCTGCTGGGGGCTGTGGAGTCAAGAACATAAATCCCAAACCCCCAGTAGCTGCATGACATCTTTATTTTTACTGGCAAGAGAAGCAGTATACACAGCGACATTGCAGTCTCTTAGCTCGTTAAAAATATCTCAATAAATAAAACAAATAAGCAACATATACACTGGAACAGAAAATGAAAACAAAAAAAAAATTCAAAAAACAAAAAAGTGGGAAGGGGATGAGCGGTAGCAAATCATGGAGCAATAAGGGAGAGGTGGCAGAGTGTAGAGGGCAGTCTGTAATCCAGGCTGTACTTGAAACAAATCATGCAGGGAGCTGGGGGTATGGTGGGCTTTTTTTCCTTCTTTTCCTATTTTTGCTGAGAGCCTTGGTCCAGTTTTGCCATGACTGTACAAGAAATCAGGTTTGGGATTAAAAAAAAAAGAATACAGTTAAGGGGAAGTAAAACTCGAACCCAAAGATGCCTCATAAATGTGTTCCTGAATTAAGATTGTTTCCAGAAAAAAATAAAAAAATAAAAAAATTAGCAATAAAACACCAAACGCACAGACAGACAGACACAAAATCCCAACAACAATGAACAACCAGGAATGTTGCTTCTCCTTCTCTCTTTGGTCAGTCGTTTTGGGGAGAGATGTTGCAAAGTCTCAGCCCCTTCTCTTCGGTGCGGTTTTGCTGCTCAGTCTAAAATGCTCCGCAAGAGTTCAGAGCAAGGGAGGTCAAGAGGGGTCTTTTGGACCAGTTTTCTTGAGGTTTTTAAGGTTTCAGAAGCTACAAACTTGGATATATCCCAATTCCACTTCAGTCGCAGACACTGGACAGTCTGGAGAGAAGGAAAGAAGAAAAAAAAGAGAAGAAAAATAAATACACTGAATGCAGGATGTCTTTCTGAGATAGGTTGTGTGGGAAGGGCCTTTTCCCTACAAATCCAGGCTGTGCTTCATCACCATGTGTTGAATCCTGGCCCTGGTTCCAGCAGCATGGAGTTAATCCAGGCACTGGGCAAGATCCAGTGTGCCAGGAGCAAGTGGAAGCTCTTGGAATGCCTTAGGCTTTTGGATAGATAGCCTAAATTCAAAGTCTGGTAATGTCAGAAACTGGTTTGCACTGGAGTTTAAAATGGTAAATCCACAGGTAGGAGCAATGCATCCCTCAAAACATCACTGAATCCCAGAATGGTTTGGGTTGGAAAGGACCTTATAGCTCATCTTATTCCTCCCCCCTGGCACGGGCAGGGACACCTCCCACTGTCCCAGGTTGCTCCAGCCTGGCATGGGACACTTCCAGGAGCAGGGTAAATTCTGTGGGACAAACTTCATGACCCAGCAGTGCCCAAAGGATCCCCCTGTCCTGCTCAGGGCAGGGATGGCTTTGCAAGCACGGCACTCTTCCTTGCATTCAGAAAAGCCACCTCAGCTCAGATATCAAAAAGCAGATATAATTATTTCCTCCCACCGAGGAAGGCTTCCATTTAGCTGATTTCCTTTCCTTTCCCTCTCCAAGTTATTAATTATCTAATTACGACCACATTCTGCAGGGAGCTCGGGGACTTGTCAGGCTGCCCAGGACCACTTAGGAAAGCTCCACCTCTCCTGGTGGTTTGGGGATGCCCACGTCTGGCAGATGACAGGTTGACCCTTTCCCCATCCAGGGAGGGCTCCAGGAAAGGAAAATAAAATCCAGGGAGGAGGAAGATACCACGAAGAAATTTGCTGATTTTTTTTAGTAGTATTTTTTCCAGCGAGCAGAAGAAAGGGGTGGAGGGTGGTCACACGAGGTTTTGCTCTGCCCTGCTCTTCCCTGAATGTGGCTGACACCAAAACGAGGTAAAAGCCAGATAAAAAGCTGGTCTAGTTCCAGGGACTTTTTAAAATCCCACCCAAGAGCGGAGAGCTCAGCACAAAGCTGCTCCCAGAGCAGAGCTGACGTCTTTAACCCTGGCTGAGACCGCCTGCTCCGGCTGCTGCTGCCCTGAGGCCTCTCCTTCCCACTGGCTCTTTCTGGTTCTCCAGCTGGAGAACTGGGAATTTCACAGGCTGATTTTCTTCCCTGTTAGGGTGGGGGGGCGGTGATGGCCCTACTCTGTGGATCGTGGATTTTCCAGAGCTCTGGAATGGCTCTGCCACATTCAATCCCATGCTAGTTCCATGGAACTGGCTTGGCATTTTTTGAGGTGCCTTTCGACCCAAACCGTGCTGTGATTCTGTGAAATTATGACTCTCTGAAATCAGACTCTGGAATTACTCTCTGAAATCAGACTCTGAATCTGGCCTGTCACCCTCATGTCAGCAGCCCGTCCCCTGCTTGCTGGAGTTTGGCTATTGTAGGGGGAAGGAAGGGCTGAGCAAGAGGGAAAATGCCCCCCAGAAATCCTCTGTGGGCCATCCACGCTGGCCTGGGACACTTCCAGGGATGGGAACAGCTTTCTCCTGGGATTTCTGGGGGATTCCCAAGCATTTCTCTTACCCCAGAACAGAACAGAGCTGTGATGTGCTGCCACAGTGCAGACCCAGCACAGCTTCCTCTGTCTGATCCATTTTTCCCTGCTTTAGAAGCATCTCCCAGCCTCACCAGGAGCATTCCCCAGCCCAGCATGGATATCACAGGCGCAGAGTGGATGGAAGGTGGCAGCAAGAGCAAGGCCCTGGTTGCAGGAAATTTCACAACAGGTCCCCCAGGCTTTGCCTATGTAGGATTGGGGTGGGTTTGGTTACAAAAGGATTGAAATAATTTCCACGACATGGCTGAGAGTGCAAATGAAATGTGAAATGCAGGAAAACTGTTGGAGTTTGTTTGGGCTTTTTTGTTTTGGTGGGTTTTGCTGTTTTGTTTTGGTTTAAAAGGTAGCTTTTCCAACTTCTTTTAAAATTGAGGGTGTAGAAAAAAGGCTCTGCCCCCAGGGCCTTTTTTGTTTTCTCCCCCTTCATCCCAGGCATATTTCAGGGTGAATGGGGAAGGAGAAATCCCATGTGGAGTTGCTTCTTCTTGGAGGTAAGGCCTGAATAAGATGGGACAGAGCAAACACATCAAGGTGAGGAAAATGTGGCATTCATAGTACCCCAGAACAGTTTGGGTTGGGAGAGATCGTAAAGTTCATCCTGTTTCACCCCTGCCATGGGCAGGGACATCATCCACTACCCCAGGCTTCTCCCAAGCCCTGTCCTTAAACTCTTCCAGGGATCCAGGGGCAGCCACAGCTTCTCTGGGCACCCTATGCCAGGGCCTCCCCACCCTCAGAGTAAGGAATATTCTTCCTCACTGAATATCTCCTCTTTTTTTGTGTAAAAAATTATTCTGGAATAGCCCCACCAATAGCTTCAAGCGATGCTGGGTTAAAGCACAAAAGGCGATGCTCCTACTATTAGAAAATCCCTAAAATCCCCTTCCTGAGCTTAGGAGCCATCATTCCCAGATGTTTTGGGAATAACTCCTCTATAAAGTCCTATGGCACAGATCAATCAAAATATCCACGGTCAGGTTTGGGCATTTTGCCTCCCAGCATCCCATGGGGTGTGATCCGCTCAAAAACCTCCTGAAACTTTTGCTGCTCGAGCTCAAAATTTTCCATGCCCAGCGGTGATTCCACTTTCTTGCCATTGTTTTTGTTTTCTGGGCAAAAAAAACCTGGCCCAGCTGTCTCAGGGTATGGGGAGAGTGGGAAAAAACAGCCATGCTCCAAAATTGCTGATGGCATTCCCATGACTGGGAGGATCACTGCTGAAGGGATGTTCCCAGATTATTTAATGGAGTTCTCAGCTGTGTCTGGAGACAAAATTGATGGTAGCCACTTCACAGAGTGGTTTGGGCTGGAAGAGACCTTAAAGCTCATCCCATTCCATGGGCAGGGAGACCTTCCATCAGACCAGGTTGCTCAGAGCTCCCTGTCCAATCTGGCCTTGTTTAAATTTAAATTGCTCAAATTCATTTAAATTTAAGCTTGCTAAATTTAAATATAAACCTGCTTCAATTCAAGCCTGTCCTTGTTTAAATGTAAAACCTTTTCATGATTTGGATGGTGCAAAAAAAAAAAAAAAAAAGAGCAGAATTCCCTCAATTTTTTGAGGTGTTTCAAATCACAAAAGTATAAACCCAGCAGAAATCCCTTGATTTTTGGGGTGTTACCAGGAAAGGATAAACCCAGCAGAAATCCCTTGATTTCCATGAGCCAGGAAAAGAGGGAGCCCTGGAAAAGGCAGCAGGACCAGGCTGCAAGGCTTCAGAAGGGAGGAAGCAGCAGAGAAAGGAATTCAGGAATAATTGTGTCCGTGCGAGGGGGTGGAGAGAGGGCCAAAATCAGATCTAATGCCACGGGTAGGGAGAGACTGAAACCAGAGCCCCTGGCTCAGGCTGTGCTGCCTCTGCTGCTAGGACCCCTTATCAACCACCCGCTCTTGAAGGCTCCCAGATGAAGGGAAAGCCACAATTATGTGCATCTCACAGCTGGGGAACCATCTCAAAACACATCCCTGGCAGAGGTTCATCCCTGAGCTGTGGGGCCCCCTAGGACCCTTCCTCACCCATGGAAAATCCTCTCTCTGATTCACCCCAGCCTCTCCAGAGCTTGGGGGATTTATCTGCCTGCGGCTGGTTGGAGGTGAAACGTCCTTCCTGTATCCTGCAGCTCCCCAGTTTGTAACCAGGAGCAGTCTGATGGCTATGTGGCACGAGGAAATGAAGATTGAAGCCTTTTCTTCTCCCCCTGAGGCTGTTTCTCCCCCTCCAGAGCCTCTTGTGCATCACTGAGGAAGACCTGTGGTTTGCTGTCCGGGGAAAACTGAGGATCCTAAAGAGACGATGCCACAAGAAGAAGCCAAGGGGAGAGAGAGCCCTGGTCCTTCCTGCCTGGGCCTGCTCCCAGCCATTGGAGCAGGATGGAGCACAGCCACGTGGCTAGGGACTGGACAGAAAGCTCCTCACCCATGGCTGAAAGAAATTTGGGGCAGCTGTGAGTGCTCCTCTCGCGTATTGCCGGAAATGACTCCATAATTTTGCTTTAAATACTTTTTCCCCTCACACTGCTGCAGAAAGGGTTATTGGTGTCCACAGAATCCCAGAATGGCTTGGGTTGGAAGGAACCTTAAAGCCCATCTCATTTCACCCCTTGCCATGGCCTGGGACACCTTTCACTATCCTAGGTTGCTCCAAGCCAGCAATGTCCAACCTGGCCTGGAACAGGAAGAGCTCCTCGAGAAGAAGAGCGGGATGCTCACTAAGCAGAGGAATTAAATGGCTTCTACCTGTGGGCTCATCAACTTCCCATGGAAAAACTTATCCTTTGGAGCCCAAAGCACCTAGAAAGAGCCAATTCTTCAACACTTCAGGTCGTAGCCCAGCTAAAATCAGTCTTGTGGGCCTGTGCTCACCACAGGGAGGAGAAGGGAATGCTGAAAAGTGAAGCATTTTGCAGCTGGGATACTCAGAGTTGCTCTGTTAGGTTTTGCCTCCCTGCAGCAAAATTTGGGCAGTCAGGAATGTTTACCCCAAGGTGCTGTGTCCCTCCCTCGCCAGAAAGTTAAAATTAATATAAAAACAGCTTTAAACCAACATTAAAAAAAAAGAGCTTTAAACAGCAAAGGTGCATTTCCTGCAGCTCTGCACTCCTCCACAGGCTGAGCAGGGCTGATGGCAGCTGGAGGAGGAGGTAGGTTTGTGGGAGCCCCTTGTTAAAACCTTGGCAGCACATCACTGGAATAGCAGCTCGGAATTGCCGAGGGGCGGAAGCCACTAATGAGCAGTCGGAGCAGGGAAAAGCAGCGCTGCTGCTTCCCGAGTGTTTGGGATTCTGGGAGAACCACTGGAGCTGCATGGCTGCCCCGTGGGTGGCTCGGAGGAGCAAGCACAGAGGGACACCAGCGGCATCTCCTGAGCCAGGGATGGGGGCAAAGAAGGGGCAGGAGGTGGCCCCCACCAGCCCTCCTGGCTATCAGAGCTCAGCGTTGCTTTCTTTGGCTCAAATCCACTCCCCCACACAAGCCACAGGAGAAAGGTGTGGAGAAAAGCGGGGGAAATGAGGTGCTCTGGTGCAGCTCCAGGGAAATACCCAGGGCTGGGGAGGAGAGCTTGCCCAGACCCAGATGTGTCCCTAAAAAGTGGGTCTGAGACTCACACCAAGGGAGAGAGCAGCCACATCCCACCTTCCCCTGTCTCCTGAGTTCCACATCCCATGGCCTTCTTGGATCCAGAGGGGCTCCAGCTGGCAGAGCACTGGCAATTCTGGGCAGGCATTGCCTGAAATGCACCCCCAAAACAGGGCTGAAGCCGTGGGAATATGTGGAAATTGGGGAAGGAGGGTGGAATTGTCACAGGTGGCCCATCCCCTTCTGCTGAGATGCTCACAGTGACAGATCCCACCCTACAGAGACACAGCTCGCAGCCCCAGGGGGAATTTAATTTAATTTAATTTAGGACAAAGCTGGCAGTCACTGGGACGTGGTCTCTGGTCCCTGTCTGCCTCTGCAGGGATAAGCACAACTGAGATGTGAAGCAGGCTGTGAGAACACCCTCCTGCCTCCACCCCATTTTAGGAGAGCAGATATTATTGGCCAAAGGGAAACCTTTCCTCCTCCCCCTTGGCGTTCCTGCCAAAATAATACAAATTCTAGGAAAGACACCTTCTCTAAAAATAAACATATACATCTGCGGCTTTCTTCTTTTTCCAAGGGAACTCTGTCGGCCTGGCCCGCTCAGCCACCAGCTCCTCTGCTCTCACAGTTTTCCTGTGTGCAGCTGCAGCTCCCAAACCTCAGCAGCGGCAGCATCCCCGTGGGATGCTCGCTCCGGGATTTTCCTACCCCACGGATGAGACTTTTCCTACCCGTTTCCCCACTGTCCTTGCATAGATTAAATATTTTGGGAGTGAGTCTGGCTGTACCTGTGGCTGAGCACAAGGAGGAGCAGCCTCAGTTTGTTTTATCAGTGCTGCACAAAGTCTCTGTGGTAACCTCCAGTCCTAGGAGTAAATCAGGGAAGGATGACAACCATCCATTACGACTGACTCAGCTGTGTGGACTAATGCCAGTGGAATTAATAACAACCCCCTCCTGTTTTAAAAGCATCTAGGGTTTAAACTCCTTCTTTCAAATAAAATAATAATAAAAAAAACAAACAAAAAAAAATGGGGCCACCCACTAAAAGCAGAGACATGAAATCCACGAAATTCTGGGGGCTTCTGGGAACAATCCACGGGACAGGTACGAGTGCCCCGGGAACTCAGGGTGCTTTTTCATGTCCCTGACAAATAGCAGCTGAAACACCTGCGGGCCAGATGTGCACAGCTGTACGTGTGCTGCCCATCAATCCTCGGCTCCCACCCCGCTCCAGATGCTGGCCCTCACAAACACAGCTTGGAAGGCCAGGCTGGAGTGAGGGAACTGTGAGCCCAGGCATTTCCCTCTTCCCAGGAGTCTCCTCCGCACGCAAAGCCCAGCCCTCAGAGTCCCCCTGGCCTGCACGATGCAAATTTGGGGCAGAGACCCTCAGAGGAAATTTGGGGAGAGACACTGGCATCCCATAGCTGTGAATTTTTAATGCCCCTGCATGAGTGACCTGGTGGGGGAGGTACCACGCCCTCTATGTTTCAGACCCAAAAACCCACCAACACCCGCCTTGGAATTGGTGTATTCTGGTGCTTATCCAGAGTTTTGCCATCTCTCCGTGAGCACATGTATAAAGGATTTTAGTTTTTCCTGCAAAAAAGTATGGCACTTGTGCCTACAGCTCTGGGAAGCAAAATCTTGCCTGTCTTTAGTTAGCCTTGGAGATGATTGCTGAAAAAAGATCCTTGGCATTTGGAGTAGGAATGAAGTTGTGTTCGCTCCTCAAAACTGCCAAAGGGATGCTGGGGCAGCTTCCCTGAAACATGGATGGATTTAATCCTGTTTTTGCACTCATGGATCTTCACAAAAAGCCCTCAGTGGGAAGAAGCCAGGAAGATTCCCCATCTCCTTGCCCACTGTGCTCAATGCCCAGGTTTGGGCTCTCATCCCAGGTAGCATTCTCAGATGTCTGCAGGAGAAAGAATGCTACTCTGGCATCTTCCCCCTACTATAAGGCACACCCTGGAGGTTCCTGAATTCCTCAATCCCAATTCCCTGGTCCTGTCCTCTATGTTTCCCACATGGCAGGTGCTGTTCCTTGTTCCTCGATAACCACCTAGGCTCCGAGCAGTGGAGGTGATTCAATCCCAGGACTCTGGGGAGGGATTGTACCCGGCCAGGTCTCCATCTGGGATTCATCAGCACAGCTTCCTTGAAGTCAAGGGGCCAAATTCTCACTTGGAATAAACCAGTTTAACCCTGCTGCAGTCAATAAAGGCCCTCTGATCTTTTTTTTTATGGCAAGAATCGCTCAACTCTTTAAAATACCTGGGGTTAGAGGGTGTTGCCCTCATGAAGAGGGAGCTATATTTTATATGGCAGGCAATCCTGCCGGGTTAGGAAGGAGTCTTTGGCATGGAGTGAGCCATTCTGGATTTTGTGGGGCTGGGGTGAATCATTGGGATTGGTTTTGGCACCCTGGGAATGGTGACAGGGAGTTGGAATTTGAATAGGTGTGATAGGCCTGGCTTGCTCTGCATTTCTTATCTCCTCTTGCCCCGCGGCTCTTTCTCCCCTTTTTCCTTAGCCTTGCAGCTCCATCATCAAAATCCACCCGGGGTCCCACATCTCTCCTCGCTCGGTCCCATGTTTCTTCCAGCCTTTAATGCAAGTAGCACATAGTACAGCTGTTTTCCTAAACTTTACAGCTGCTGCCTTCCATGCAGATGGCTTTGCCCATGCTTAGAATCACAGAATATCCCGTCTAAACCAGGCTTAAAACCCTTAAAGCAGGCTTCTTAAATCAAGCTCTCTGGATTTCAGCCGCACCCCTTTAAGGTACTGAGCCCGTTCCTTGCCCTGGTGTTTATAATGAGCTCTACCCCTCTCTTTCCTCTTCCTCCTCCTCCT
>VZTT01051345.1:9562-42023 GCA_013400855.1 Buphagus erythrorhynchus
TTTTTTTTTTTTTTTTTTTTTTTTAACACCAAAAGCTGATTCTTTCAAGTGTTTTTTAGAGCTCTCAGGATTCATCTGCCCCTCAGTAAGGATGGGTCAAATGCTTGGGATTTTCAGGCACTGTCTGCATTTGCTGCTGTAAGCAGCTACAACCCAGCTGTGCTGCCATCAGGAACCAAGTGGGTTCTTCCAAGCATCCACTAAAGTTCACAGACAACACTTAAGCTCATCTGACACCCATCAGGCTACAACAATCCTGGGTCTGAAGCTCCCAGGCTCACCCTTGGACTGCCTTGCACCCTCCAGGCTCAGTAGTCTCATTTAACTTGTGGAGTAAAAAATCAGGAGAGCATTCCTCTTGTATTGTGCCATGGAGCTGTGCAGAACTAATTATTGTGCAAACAGAGCTCTAAATCATTAACAAAAAAATGATTATAGCATCTGCCATCATTACTTGGCCCATTACTTAAAAAGCTGGATGCAATAAATAGGATGGGGAATAGCTAGTATTACACTTACAGAGCTCAAGAATCCGGGATGTCAGAAAATGAGCCCTGCCCGGAACAGTTACACTTGGGCTCTGTGAGTACTTTGTAGTCAGACCAATACAGTAAGCCCTTCAGCCCCAAGCACTTAAAAAACCCACCAGATAATCGTTAAAAGAATGAAAACACTGTGGTATTTCTCCCAGGCCTTTTGTCTTTTCTTCCTGCTCTTTGGAACTTTCATAAACTTACAATTTTACATTTCCCCATTAGATTTCTTAGATAAATATTTTAACTAAGTCAAAATACCACAACTTGAAATGGGGATGGCTGTTCTTTATTTACTTTCTTCCATGCTGGCTGCCAGCTCTGGGAGATGTTCCATCCAACAGCAGCTGCTCCGTGCCCCCCACTCCTCACTGCTCTCCCCTCCTGCAGGCACAGCTGAGCCCCACCACCCCCTCAGTCTCCAGAAGAGGCATTTTTAGCAGGATCCCATTTGCCACATGCCAGCTGAGGATGCCTCATCCCTGACAGTGTTTAAGACCAGGCTGGACAGGGCTTGGGATGGTGGAGTGTGTCCCTGCTCATGGAAGGGGGTGGAACTCGATGCCCTTTAAGGTCCCTTCCAACCCACACCATTCTGTGCTTCTGGAATCTCCAGTGGCAGTTGCAGAGTGCAAAGTCAGGCTTGGGAGGCACCTTCCAAAGAGAACCTCACTGTGCTGCCCACACAACAACCAAGCAGAGCATCCTGCTGCAATTTTATTTCTATCAGAACTGAGCACTCAGAAGTTTATCATCCATCCTGGAAGCACATGCATGTCTCAGGCTTTGGCAGGAACTCTGATGTGAAGCCTGTCTGGAATGGCCACGTGCTGGAGCAAATGTCCACCAGGAGCTGTCCCCCTTGCTGGCAGAGGATGACACAGCCAGATCATCCCTGGCTACTGCTGCAGGAGCAGGGGCTAGCTCTGCAGCACATACAGATGAGCTCCACCAGGTCCAACAGGATAATCCAGAGCTCCAGCACACACACTCCAAGTTCACAGCTAAAATACGACAAAGACCCCATTTCCCCAAGGCAAATTCCCAACAGGAACCCAGGGGTCCATGGCTGGAAGGGACCTCACTGACTGACACCTTTGGGCCATGAAGTTTGAGAAATTTTTCTCTTTAAATAAAATACACTTTCTTTAACATTCAGCCTAAATTTCTCAGTGTCATGGTTAGCAGTACAGGCACCATCCCCAGCAGGGTCTACCAGATGCTCCACAGAGGCATTCTTAACACCCCTCTCTGCCAATTCCCACCTGACACACACAACTTCTCCTTGTGACTAACTAACCAACACCCTTTTATTAAACATTTCTTGTTTGAATCCCCTCCTCAATTAGCTTTTCCTCTCAGAGCTTTTCTCCAGCCTCACACTCTCACTGTGGCTACGTTATCCCTCCCCTTCTTGCCTGATCAGAGGTTCTGTGCTGGCTCCTCTCCAACTCTGCTCTTCAATGCAATCATTTCACTTAAGAGCCTGGCAAGCTGGTTTGTTTTTTTTTCCCCCCGTGTCTGTTTTACACAATTTCAAAGCAATGGAAAAAAAAAAAGCATATTTTCCAGTATGATGAATAACAATCTTACACTGCAGCAGCTCAGCTCACCCATGAATAGGGCACCTTTTTGAAATAATGAATAGAATAGCTAGTATGGTAAAACAGTGCATAGTGGAGGTCTATGGAAAGAAGAGAGAATAGAAGTGCAACTTCCTCACCTGTCTCTCAAGAAAGGTGGCAAAGGAGTGAAAATGAAGCACAAAGAACGAACTTCTCTGAAAGTCTCTTTGAATTTTGATACAGAAGCGCAAATAAATTAAATATCCTATCTCTGTTTCTAAACATTTATCTTCACTACAGGAAAAAAAAAAAAGGGAAACTAAGGGTAAATTGCAGTATAACATCCAAAAGGGAGCAGGCAGTACACTGCTAGACTGCAGTTTTGGATACACTGGTCATCTCCAGGGATGCATCCTCAAAACCAACAAAGATAAGGACTAACAGAGGCCAGCTCTGTGCTAATTAAACTGTTTCACAGAAAATGACCAGACCTCCCTGCAATTGCCAAGCTTAGAGAGACTCATTTCTGAGGTGCTACTGGGACAACATGGGCCATGCCCACGGGTGCCATAAGGTCCCTGTGGCCAAGCTGGGCATGGCCACCCCCTGCCCAGTGCCACCAATCCTGAGCTGTGAGTCAGCTCCCCCAGCAGCACTTCTCTTCCTACCGCTGGCACAGCCATTAAAAAGGTTTTTTCCTGTGGTTAGTTTATGTGCTGCAGCTCATTAACATCTCCTAATACCAGAACTTGAGGCTAATTAGGCATGGCAATCCTGAGGAACATATTCTCTGTTCATCTTCCCAAAGCAGGATGCTCCTTGGCGGCCCAGCTGTAGCTCCACATGCTACCATGAGGGTATCACCCTGGAAATAAAAATACTCCAGGATCCCACACATTACACAGCAGGGATCCCATACTTGTTAGTTGATGGCACAATTTACAGGCTGTTTTGCTTAAAAATTGGAAGCATCTCTGTCATCAAGGCAGATTCCTGCTCAGCAGCCTCAGGGAATTTCCCCAATGGTTATCAATACACCATGGCTTTCACAATAAAAACTACTGACTTGAGAACAAAGGGACAAAGTGGTTAGAAAACTCAGAAGACTTAAACAAAGAGCATTTGACAGAACAATGCTAGTGGGAATTTTCTCTCTATGGCTACAAATGCACAGGAACAGACTGAGAGCTCTGAGACAGGCTTCATGCACATGGAATACTTCTAGGAGCAGGCTGTCCATGTACACATCACCTAAGAGTAACACCCACTGCAGCAACAGGTACCAACAGATGTGCAACAGGAGCTATGCAACACCAGCCACTTCTTTAAGCACAGGAGCTCCTGAGACCTGGTTACCCACATGTCTCCTGGACTACACAAATGCTGACCAAAGCTTGTCCAGAACTGGGACATTTTAAAGCTCCCTTGGCCCATTGGATGTTTGTGTTGTAGTTGTTTCTTCAGTGCAAACTGGGTTTTTTTTTCTTCTGCCTATTTTCCAAAATCATTCCTTCCAATGCCTGTTAAAAATTACTCTGAGGGTTTACCAGTTACGAATGAAGAAAGCACTGGCTAAACCTGTCTGGTCTCTAAATTCCCACAGATTTTCCTTTCAACATCTGCATTTTATACCTAAAAGCTGTGAAACTTAAAAAGCAACTTTTGAATAACTAAAGCTAAAGGTCCATACAGTTCCTGCATTTTTCTCCTCAAGGACACCACGAATGCTCACAGAACCCTTCCCATGGTCCATCACTGGAGAATGGGAACCTCTGAGGAATCAAAATGCAACTACAGACAGCAGGAAGGACGATTTCATGCCTTTCTGCTCTTGTAAAAACGTCGAAGCATCTTTACAGATGATGAGAAGAGCCAAGGGAGGAGCTGTGTCCCTGGGCAAGGATACAGCGAGCCACCGAGAGAGCAGAGCAGCAGAAGTGATGGAACAGCAGCATCCCCCTCTGACTCACCTGCAGCAATTCCTCTGTTGTGGGTTTTTTTTCTCCTCCTTTTCAAATCCTTCTTCTGGGAACTGAGTGGAAACACTGGAAGCGTGAGCCAAATTCACTGCCCGAGGCAGCAGAGACCTGCCTTCAGCTGCCCTCTTATTTGCATTTTTCGAATGGATTAATTTCGAAAAGCTTTTACAAACCTGGCCCACAGATTACAAGTTGGAAACAGGAAAAAATCCTCGACACAGATGAAGAGTCCACCTAAAGCCTAATTTAAAGGCTATCTACATGCAAACTTCCCCTCACTAGACACCTCAGTGTAAAAATGTTTATCCACTCTTCCTCTGGAATCATTTCACATCACCAGTGTGCCACTCCAGCCAACTACAGAGCTCCATGTGGGGACAATGTACCCAAAACTCCAGGAGGAAAAAGAAAACAAGGATTTTCATTTTGGGCCAGCTCAATCCAAACTGGAATTTTGTTTGCTTTGAGCTGTCCAAGCCACTGACGTGTCGGAGTCCAGCGAAGCATTAACCCGTTTCACTAAGCAAGCAACGCATCCACCCTCTGGGCACAAAAGCTTTGGGTTTGGCACCAAAATGAGAGCTGCAGCTCCAAAGCCTGGCTCTCCACACACACCAGGAGCTATGGAGTGGGTCCCTACACCTCCACAGGCTCGCCAGCCCGCTCCCAAGGAGAACCAGAGCTTCCAAAGGAGCAGAAAGCAAGGCAGGCTGGCATCTGCAGAGGTGCCAGGGTTTTGTTTGCCTCCGAGCAAACCTGGCAGCACGGGCCAAGCCTCACTTCTGTGCTCCGTGCTGGGGTGGATGATCCTTGGCAAGGAGGTGTGCCCGGAGTGTCAGCCATGGAAAATATAGCAGGAATTCTGCAGCGACCCAGGGTTAATATTAATTCCCTGTGCCCAAGGAGTAGCTGTGCGAGCGGCACTGTTTTGTTCCCGTGCTCTCACGGGGGATTAGCTCTTGGCAGAGCGGTGCTGCCGGCAGGAGACTCCACCATCCGAGCTGCTTCCTGGCACCGAGCTGGCTTGGCTGGAGCTGCTCCTGACTCCTAGCAGAAGCAGGGTTTCTAAAATCATTTCTGAATCCTTGTAATGGTCTCAGCAATGGCCAGCAGTGCTTGTGTCCCAGCAGCCATCCACCACCTTCCCTGCCAGGCACAAAGCTCAGAGCAGTGTCCTGCTCCATGGCAAGGGCTCATTAACACAATTACTGCCCAGCAGGATGGGGACCCTCCTCTGTCTCTTCTGGCCAGATGTGCACTCACTAGCCCAGACCACAGCAAAGAGCCACGGCCATGAGATGTGACCCACCTGGGACAACACTCACCCTGTTCCATCACCTGTGTCCCAAACAAAGCCCATCAGAGAGCTCTGCTTCCACAGATTTTAAACAGATTAGATGATTAATCCTTTATGGTTGATTCCCTATCCTTGGACATGTTCTAAGCCAGGTTGGATGGGGCTCTGAGTAACCTGGTCTAGAGGAAGGCATCTCTGCCAGCAGGGGGTTGAAACTAGATGGTGTTTAAGGTTCCTTCCAACCCAAACCATTCTGTGATTCTGACATAGAGTCACTGGAGCTGTCCCTGCAGAGAAAGCCACCTTCGAGGGACACACCCCAGGGCCAGGGCTGCTTGCTGCCATCTGCATGCTCACATTTGGGGCAGCACTGCCAGGGCTTTAACTGAGCAGGCATTTCTCTCCATCTTCGCTTTGAACAATGTTGTGCTGTTCCAGTATTGTACCAGTGAACTCACAGTGACCCTGTCAAATAAATATTTTTCCCGAGTAACACTGTTTTAAATATATTCATTTAGTATCCTTATTTGAAAACACTGGACAAATTAAACGACTGTAAAATTTGACTTTCCAGTATTTTGTGTTCAGATAAACTCCTACAGCACCCTCTTCCATGGCAGCCAGCCCATACTTCCAAGTAACTACGGTTTTAAAAAGCCAACTATGTTTTTCAGTATCTATGCATTAATCATCCCTGCCAGTTCAAGAATTATTCTTGAGTTCAAAGGAAGAAGTATAAGGAAGAGGAATGTGTGTGGAGCTCCCCTTCAAAAAAGGTGCAGCCCAACCATCCTGTATCCCAGCTCTTACCACATACCCCATCCCCAACCAGGGACCCCCCACAGGATCCATGAGGTTTCCCTATCACTTCCATCAAGACTGGAGTGTAAGAAGCGTTTCTGTCTGACAAAGGCAACGCTGAGGCTGCTGAAAACACTGCTGAGAGAACTCCTGTGCTCCCAGAGAAGCCACATTAATTGAATGTGGCTTCAAAATATTTCAGATTCTCAGCAAGGATTTAGCAGCAGAGGAGAACATGCTGTGACCAACCGTATTTCTAACACAGTATGAAAAGCAGTTTCAGTACACGCTGCCAAAAAGTGTCAAACAGGCTAAAATATGCTTGTCCACAGAGAAGGGGACAATGCTTCCAAAGGCAGGAGCAGGGAGAAGGGAACAGGTCAGGCTGAGGGGCAGTGTGGAGCTGCCCAACATTCCTGGTGTTTCAGTGAGCACCAGGGGGAAACATCAATTGCAGAGTGCCCAGTGCACGCCCCTGGTTTTATTGGATTTTCCTTTGCTCTCGTATTTTGAGAAAGGTTAAATATGTCAAACATTAGTCTACAAAACCTCTCACACAAATCCTCTTACTCACATGATCTTTCTAAACAGCCCCAATCTCTTCAACTACGCAGACATGGCTACAAGCTAGGACTATTGATAGGACAAGGGTGAATGGCTTTGAGCTCAAAGAGACGAGGGTTAGATGGGATATTGGGAAGAAATTCTTCCCTGTGAGAGTGCTGAGGCCCTGGCACAGATTGCCCAGAAAAGCTGTGGCTGCCCCATCCCTGGAAGTGACCAAGGCCAGGTTGGACAGGGCTTGGAGCAGCCTGGTCTAGTGGAAGGAGGGGTGGAAATGGTTTTTAAGGTCCCTTCCAACCCAAACCATTCTATGATTGTGTGATTCTTTTTCAGTCACCACCTCTCAAGAACCTCCTGAGCTGCAGTGAGGGGTAACCTCCCCAGCACACACTCACTGGGACACTCTGAGCACCCTCATAAGAAGATTATCATATTTTCCATGTTTTTTCACCCATTCTTCCCATGGTCTCACACCTTGCTTGATCTTTCGTGACTGGCTGCACACTGAGCAGATGTCTTCATCGAGCTGTCTCCAGCAACCCTCTGCTCTTTTCCCCCAGTGGTTCCAGTCCATTGAAAGCACAGCAGAGTGTGCAAGGAACTGGGAATGCTCTTTTCCCAGAGCCCAACCTTATGTTTGGCAGTGGTGGCTTTCATCTGACCATGTGATGCTCCTTCATTTCAGCTCTGCCTCTTTCTGCACATGGCTGCCTCCCACCAGAGATGCCACAGAATTCCTCCCTGCTCCTGTGCCACCAACTCCATGTCCACCCCATTTTTCAGATTATTGATTAACATATTCAGATAGTCATGATGCAGATACTTAGAGCAGTCCAGTATCAACCTATTGCCTAACAAAAAGCTGATGCTTTACTTGTTTTCTGTTCTCATCCAAGTAAGACACTTGTTCAGAGGCTCTTTGAAAATCACAAAGGCTGGTTCTCAGAGATCTACCACTTTGCTGATTTGTGGTTTTTGCTTTGCTTTTATCTGGTCTTTGTCATGTAGGTGTCTTTCACTGTGCTTTTTGGTGTAGTACTCAGATGAGGCACACAGCTGTTCTCCATTCCTTTTTTCCTTAAAAAAAACTCCAAGCAGGTGAATCTTTTGTACAGAGCCAGGCAGCCAAAACCCTGGTTAACTGCATGTACTGAAGACAGAAAATCCAAGAAAAGGAGATGTCATAGAATCATTGAATTGTCTGGCTTAGAAAGAGAGCTTGAAGATTACCTAGCTCCAACCCCCATATCAGCATGACTTAAACTCAGCAGAGCAAAGCTCCAATGGAGCTCCTGCACATCCAAGTGTGTGTGTCCAGAGCAGGACCCATATGGGTGGGAAAGGACAGAGACAGTCACACCAGCAGCACCCTGACAGCAACTGCCAAGGCCACAAAATGCAAAAAGTAAAAATCTGTTACTTTTAAACTGCAGTCCATTATTTTAAAGACTTAGCACATTTCTCCATGTGCTTCTAGAGAAGATTTACGAATGTGCCATGGTCTCTAGAGGCTGCTGTCCCCTGGGAGAAGGGCACCGGCACCTCAGCAGGGAAGATGCTGAGCCATGGAGCTGCTCCCCTGTACCTGTCCCTGCTCATCAGTGCCCCACGTCCCACACCACACGCTCCTCTCCAGCAGGGCTGGGGGGAAGCAGCAGAGCTGGGCAGGCATTAACGGGGTCTGGGCTGGGGAAAATGCTGACACAGAACCTGCATGTCCTGTCTGCTCTGTCCCAGCCTCAGCCACGGCTGCTGCTAACCCCGGAGTCCATCTGAGCACACTGACTCTCCCCACAGCTTTGCTGCTCACAGGTGTTCTTTCATTTTTCCCACATTTTCCCACAAACGCTCTCCCACCGCATCCTCATCCTTCCCATTTCACCGCAGGTTTTACCACCCACCTCCTGCCTTCACAGTTTCCATTTGCTGGAGACTAATACCTTTAGTTTCACCGATTTTCAGCTGTTTTACCTGCCCATGAGCAGCGCCAGCCTGCTCTGTCTGGCACCTGCCAACCCATCCCATCATGGCCAGCAAAGCAACACCAAAGATGAGAAAGAGCTGGAAACGCCCTGGTGCTAAGATCTACTTAATAAGTTGTCAGCCAGGTCCTGTGTATCTATTCTTGTGGGCATAAAGATCTCTGTCAGCAGTCAAAACACGGATTTACACCCCCAGCACAATTCTGAGCAGCATTTAAAGATTTTTAACGACCATCCCTTTGTCCCAGGGAGTTAAGCACTGATCGAATGTCACAACGTGACACATGAATGCACAACAAGACGGAGGTTTGACAGGCAGCAACATTGTAATATGATAATTCCTCTTTGTCCCTTAATCGCCTCTGTTTTTTGCAGACTTGATTCACTTACCAACATGTGATCAATCACTGCCTTTTTCAGTGAGATAATTTTTTGCCCTCTATTTAAATGGCTCCTGTCAAAGGGAATCCAGTACTAAATTAAAGCTGATATGCCTGTCTCTGCCCTTTTGTTTGTAGACTTCTTCTGGCACACAATTGATTTTAAATAGATTTTTTTAATGGGTTCCAACACTGTTTAAGTATATGTATTTTTAAAAATCTGTCTCCTTGAAATTAACACTGCTACGTACACATTCAAAAATGGTTTGGAGAATATAATTTAATGGAGAGGAATAAATACCAGGGTACGTGATGGCACGTGTATCAACTTCCCACTAGAGCAAGTTTCCTGTTCAGATCTTCCCACGTGCTCTATTTAAAATGGGAAGAACAACAATCTTAAGATCTGTGACAATAACAGAAAGAGGATGCTGTCATTTAACATGAAAGGAAGCAATGAAAGATCACCAGTTGTTCTGAGTCTCAAAGAACTGTCTTCTTAGCTGAAGGCCACTACACAACTTCTCAGACATCTCTCACTGGTGTCTGCAAACTCTGATGAACATCTCCCTAACAGCAGGTAAGAGGTCTTTAGTGGAACAAGCACCAAGGAGAAGAGAATCTACCCTTGGGTACAAAGCAGAGTGGTGTTTTTGCAGCTCTCAGGTGACCATCACACGTGCCCCAAACAACTCTGTGCCACCCAGGTCAGAGGCAAAGTTGCTGCACCTGCCCAAGCCCCTCCAAGCAGAGCCATGCGCATGCCAAGCACCCAAACCCTCTGCCCTGCTGTCTGCTCTTCCCTTAACTTCCTCAAGCACATCCATACTGCATTTGAAACCTCAACATTTCACATTCTGTCCCTTCCCTCTGGCTCCTCTTTCTCACACTGCCCTCTTCTGAGCTGGGTCTTCCACACTTTGCCCTGATGCCCCACCCAAGCCTGGCCCTCGTGAAGCCAAAAGCACACCACCTGCAGGTCCAACAAAAGCAGGAATTTGCTCTCTGGCTGTCGTGGCTTCTCCACCCCATCTGAGTGGCCATGGCTACCTGGCAAGGAAACTGCAGGAATCCCCAGGTGCATCCTCATCCTCCCAGCCCAGCCTGTGCAGCACCTCCCAGCTGCTGTCCTTCCTCACCACTGTACATGTAATCTGCAGTAATGAAATGGGGGATTTCAAAGCTTGGTAAGATGACACTTATTTAATTCACTGATTGAATGACAGTAAATTTTTGGCTGTCACGTGCATTATAAATTATTCTACACAGTTTCAGCACTTGTCCTGGTTATGCACATAAGGCACTAAAGATTTTGCCAAGATACCTAATAGATACATAATAATTAGCCCTATAATATATATATATTAAAAAATCACCTCTTCTGATGCATATTTTTTCTTCTATTTTTGAGATAAGCACCTCAACAACATGCTGGATTCACAGCTCTTTCAAAGATGGGACAGTTTCCCTGAAGGAAAAAAACCACAAATTAATGTTNCCTCAACAACATGCTGGATTCACAGCCTTTCAAAGATGGGACAGTTTCCCTGAAGGAAAAAAACCACAAATTAATGTTTTCATCGTATGGTTCTATCAAGGTTTTTCCTTCCTTTTCCTGCTCACAGGAAAAAGGGAAAGGGAACAGCTCTGCAAGGGAGGCATCACCCCTGGGTGAGGGCGAGCATCATTCCAGCAAGGATGCCTCCATCCACAAAGGGCAGCAGCAGGAGTCAAGGCATTACAAACATACCCATAAACGAGGCTGGGGGAGGACTGGCTCCAGGAGAAAAAAAAAAACAAAAAAAACAACCCAACAACAAAAAAAGCTCATTTTTCAAAACACATGATTATGGCACAAAACGTATTTTAATGTATTTTCAGGAAGGCGTCAAGTCCCCCCAGTACCTGCTTTGTGTCTCTTGGCAGTTCAAGAATGCCAACGCGCCCCATCCTCGGGGTGCCAGAACCAATCTGTTGCCAAGAGACACAAAACTGATATCACGGGTGTAAAAAACCTACGAAACAGCCAACGACCTCATGTTCGGGGTTTGACTTAGTCAGCAAGACGTCAAGGAAGAAAAATTAACCTTTTGTTACAAGGTTGAAAGCTGACCGTTTGTAGGCACCTCCAAGGGGGAATCAGCCCTCCTGAGGCAGGAACACGCTGGGGTCTGGAACTGCACTATATCCAAACAACACAGTTTGTGGGTTTGATGTTTAGTTTTGTTTTGTGAGGAAAAACATAAAAAATCCTGAGAGCTGGGGCGCTCGGGGAGTGGGGAGGCTCTGACTTGGGGCACCTGGGCAGGTGAAGCATCTTCTGAGGAAACCCAAATGCTGGAGCTGGACCATCCTGTGAGCACTCAGAGAATCCCAGAATGTTTTGGGTTGGAAGGGACCCGAAAGCTCATCGAATTCCACCCCCTGCCATGGGCAGCGACATCTCCCACTACCCCAGGTTGCTCCAAGCCCCATCCAGCCTCATCTCAGACACTCCCAGGGGTTGAATGTACCCACTCATGTGGGGACACATTGATGTGACCCAGCTGAGAGGAATTTTGAGACTCCAACTGTGAACATCCAAAAGGTTTTCGCATTTAAAAATCCAGTCGCCAGCAAGTTCTTCAAATACTTATTACTCCAACTGATGAGTAATCAGAATATTTCCCTGCATTTGGTTCCGGCACCTGTCTCTCCCTCCTCCAACCTGCAATACGGATGCAAACCCTTTCAACAGGATTCATTTCCCCCCCCCCAGAATTTTCCTGCCGCAATTATAAACACAGATCACTGCCCTTCCCAGTTACGAAAACAAAATTCAGTGCCTTCAGGATTCCTTCAAAATACAAAAATATAAAAGCAACACGACTGCTTCTTTCAGATCTTCAGACTGCTTCTTTCAGGCTCTCTGTGGACTGCTGCTTTTCCATTTGTTTCATTGAAGTTAAATAGTTGGAAATTAAGAATCTAATTAAGAAATACAGTAATTAACTGTAATTAAGAGTTACAGCAAGATTTGGGGTTTTTTTTTCCCTAATCTGGAGCATAAATTTTTTCATGTTAAATTAAAAACTCCATTTAGGAATCAAAATGTTAGAAGGCGGTGAAGCAACTAGATATCAGTTTGATATTATCCAGGAAAGGTCAAATTTAAATTACAGGACATGTTTAAAACATTAAGTTGTTGGTGCAGTCTGCAGCTTTTGCATTTCAACTAATATACAGATATAAGAGCATATAGATATATAGAGGTATCCATATCACAGGTGTTCACTACCAAATTATCTTCAGAGATGGAAAATTCAGCATTTCACACTAAATAATTAGGATTTCCAGGTGTTTTTGTCCCAAGGACTCAGAAGCACAACAAGCCTTCACCAGGACTGAAGAGCAAGGAATCCTGATGGATCAGAGCCTTAGTGCAAACAACCAAAAGCCAGTTGATTCAAACAGGTTGCGGGTTTTGGGGGGGATTTATTTGGACTAGAAAGAAAATGTCTTGATATTATGACAAGAGAAAAATATCCCTTTGTCTTATGAGCCCCCTGTTGTGGGAAGGGAGCTGAACAGTGCCAGACCAGCATGTGGGCAGAGAGACACAGGGGTTGGGAGGGGGTGAGGAGAGTTAAAATTCCTACCAGAAAACAGAAAATGAGATTAAAGGAGACATTTTGGCCATGAGGCCTTCTTTCGGCTGAAGAAGGCCTCAAAGCCAAAGTGTCTCTTCTAATCCTATTTTCTATTTCGAGAGTGCATTTTAATAACCCCTTTGTATATGGTACAATGACTTAAGCAAGTCCTATTTTAAGCAGATTTTCCACACTAGAAGGCGAAATGGGTTAAAATAATTGCACCGTACACCTCACACGCGTGACACTTTGTTTAATCCTGTGTGGGACACCAGGGATGCACAATGAGGAACAAGGTCCATGGATAAAAGAGCCTTTCAGGATGAACAGCCCAAGGCATGGAATGGGGGAACCAGGCTGAGGAACACGGCTCCCTCCCACCCACGTCCAGGCCCTCACCTTCCCACCTGGATGGGGACTTGTGATGTCACCACACCCCAAAATTCCTCCTCCTTTGGGTAGCAGGAGGCACTGGCCATGTCCCACCAGGTGGGAGTTGGTGTGAGCACTCTGGGTCCCAAAGGAGAGATCAGCCACAGCTCCACTGGGTGTCCCCAAAAGGAGAGATCAGCCACAGCTCCACTGTGGTGTCCCCAAAAGGAGAGATCAGCCACAGCTCCACTGTGGTGTCCCCAAAAGGAGAGAACAGCCACAGCTCCACTGGGGTGTCCCCAAAAGGAGAGATCAGCCACAGCTCCACTGTGATGTCCCAAAAGGAGAGATCAGCCACAGCTCCACTGTGGTGTCCCCAAAGGAGAGACCAGCCACAGCTCCACTGTGATGTCCCTTAAAGGAGAGATCAGCCACAGCTCCACTGTGATGTCCCAAAAGGAGAGATCAGCCACAGCTCCACTGTGATGTCCCAAAAGGAGAGATCAGCCACAGCTCCACTGTGATGTCCCTTAAAGGAGAGATCAGCCACAGCTCCACTGTGATGTCCCCCAGCCACCAACTCATTGGCCAAGCTCACCTCTGTCTTGCTAAATTTGCAACAAGCTGAGCTTGGATGATGTTTCCTTCTTCAGCACATACACAAAACCCCATGAAATTGTGCACCTGGAGTGTGAGGTTAGAAGCTTCTCTTGTTGCAACAAAACTCAGCCTTTTTTTTTTTTTTTAACATATCAGATGAAATCCTGTTCTTTAGAAGCACAACAACCCAAGGGAGTGTCACCTGTGCTGGGCAGCCCATCCCTTCACCTCCCTGCCACAGGTCATGTCTGGGCTCTCCATCTCCCTGCCCTTTTACAGTCCAAGTGGTGGAGTCATCATCCATTGAAAGGTTCAAAAATATCTGGGTGAGGCACTTGAGGATATAGTTTAGAGGTGAACAGGCAAGAGGTACCTCCAGCAGGAGAATGAGTTCTGCAATCCCATGGAAAGGGGAATTTCCATGCCTAAAAGAACCTTACTAAGACCCATGGTTTCTGCTAAGGGAGGCTGTATGATGATCTCACATAAAGATCATGGAATCATAGAATTGTGTAAGTTGGAAAAGCCCTCTAAGATCATAAAGTTCAATAGTTAATCCAGCTACCAACTTCACCATTAAACCATATCCCTAAGTGCCCCATTTTGACATATTTTGAACACTTCCAGGGATGGTGACTCCAGCACTGCCCTGGGCAGATGTTGCAAAATACCAGAAATATCAAACTACATACATGAAACTGCAAATATCAAAGTGACAGAAGGGGAATGGACGAGCACATGAAACAGTGAGTGGGATGGCACCAAACAGGGGAAAGGCAAGGCTGATGAGAGAACTACTCATCTCTGATGATGAACATTGGACTGGAAAAACAGAAACAAATCCAAGTTAGCAGAGAAATTCCTGAAACAATGAACATGCAAAAGAAAAAACAATTTTGTCCTCTCTACACAGCATCAGCCAGCAGTACCCAACCCCTAGGCAGCACACAGAAGACCAGCAGTCAAACTGAATTAAGGAGGAGGTTCAAGCACGGTGGTTCAGACACTACAGCAGCTCCCTGTGCCCCTCCTCGGATGAAGGCCACCAGCTACGCCTGGATGGCACAGGCAGCAAAGAACTTCAACCCCTCACCAGATGGATCAACTGGGAAATACAGGAGAAAACACCAACAAGCCTAAACATCACAGGGTGCCTTGCAGAAAAAAATTAATTATCATCACGACAGGTTAAGTACAACTGAAATTTTTCCGCATCCCAGCAGCGCTTTGCCCTGGCCGGTGCTCAGGGCCAACGGAATAAAACAAAGCAGGTGAGAAATACAAAAATCTATGTAGCATGAAATACCTCTAAGAGACTTGTTTAGTGAAATTAACTAGTAGTTTAATAGAAAAAAGCTTGATGTATGAGAGTGCTCCAATTTCTTCATAGAAATTAACATTTCAATCCTGTTTTTATCTAGAAGTCATTAAACTGTGCAACATGAATTATTGGAACTGTAGCAGAGAATTAACTCTATTCATCAAGTAAGTCCAAACAGTTTAGAGTGCATCTGTAATGAAAAAATAGCTCCACATTTCTATCTCTTCTCATTAAAGTAAACCAGTTTTCCCTCTCTCAGTATATAAAACTGTCTTCTCCTCATGTAATTTATATTACCATAAGCCAGCTCACATTCTAAACTATTACACGCCTCCAATTAATTTTTGCAGCTTTTGCCTGAAAATTTAATGAGATAGTAGTGTATGAACCTGCTGACTCCAGATTACATGTGTGCTTCCAATATTAATGTTGGCATAAAATAATCTGATACATACTTGATGAGAGCTTTCCACTATTGTGAGAGTAGTTAAGGCAATATGTAAACCAATTCCACTGATTTTCTTTCTCCTCCCACCACGTTTGCCATAAAAAATAACCCCAAAACCAGCTACAATTATCAGTCTGAAACTGCAGAGCCTTGAGTTAAGCACTCATGAGACAGGTAACACCACCAGTGCTTCCCTGGATGTTTTAAATTTATTACTCACCTATTAACATTTATTTTAAGACTATACTTATTTCTAAATGCTTTTACTTTTGAATGCTGAAGGAGGAGAGGGACATCGAGGCCAGGTTGTATGGGGTTTGGAGCAGCCTGGTCTAGTGGAAGGTGTCCCTGCCCATGGCAGGGGTTGAGTGGAACAAGATGAGCTTCGAGGTCTCTTTCAGCCCAAACCATTCTGTGATTCTGTGTTGGGATTTACTTCTCCCTAAAAAGAAGGGCGTTATTTTAAATCCCCCTCAATGCCACCCTAACACTCAAAACGCTTGAGGAATCAAGAGTTTGCATTGGTGCTGGAAAACCAAGGGGGATTTGCTTCCCAAATTTCCTTAGTTGCTTTCTCTTTGCAGCTCATTTTATGGGGATAACGCTTAGTTAATTTTGTGAACTGTTCTTCAGAATATTAGACAAATAACCTTTTCTTCAGAAGGACACATTCTTTGAGACTAATATTAAAGGGGAAAAATTGTAATATTCCTTTCCACTGTGACTTCAATTTTACAACCACATATTGGGCATAATATGATTTTAATATCTATGTGCCCAAGAGAAAAATTGGCAAATGCGATGCCCTGCGAGATCAAATAATTTTATGTATAGACTTAAAAACACACATTTGGCACTCTTTGGTACAGCCCTGAATTTATATTTACAGGAAACTATAAATGCTCGTGGTGAGTCATGGAGCCCCTGAAAACATGGATTTTGCACCGAACTGGCAGGAGCAGGGAAGCTGTGCCCAGGGAGCTGGCACAGCCTGGAAGTGGGAGCTCAGTGGCTTTTACACTCAGCCCCACTGCAGCCCAGTTCTCTCCCAAAACCACAGGAATAACCTTCATTGCCTATCCCAACTAAACCATCCCCTTAGACCATTAACACCTGCATATCTCTGCGTTTCAATCACAGGAGAGAAGCTGCTGGATGCAGGGAAGAATTCCAGCTCTGGGAGGAGACGTTCTGGGACACAGCCACAGCAAAGCCAGGATATTCCAGCACTTGTCAGGAGAAGAAGCCTCCCACCCTCTATGTGATGCACAGAGCCCCAAAACTCAGGTCTCTTTGAGACAGGAGGAAGAAACCAGTCAGATAAAAGACTGGGAGAAGGGATGGATGGAAGTGGACAGCAGGAGAAATAATATACAGCAAGTGCGGAGGCCAACAACTGCACACTTTTAATGGTTCCCAGTGGCTTCAAATCAATTTACATTTAAAATAAATGAATTAAATCTGATAATCTCTGATACCACTCACCCTATTTGCTCCAGGGCACTGAAATTCAAATATTCTCCAGTTCTGAAAATAGCCTTTCACCCACGCAACAGACAAATGAAGACAAAGAGTACTCAGCCCGAATGGCACCTCCCTGGTTTCCACACCATCAAATGGCAAAATCACTTCCATGGTGTTCAAGGTGTTTTACTGCTATGACTTTTGCCCCTTGCAGTCCATCTCCTGCATTTCTAAGGTAGTTCTAAAAAGAAATATTATGGTTTTAATTCCAAAAAATCACAGCCATCCGGATGACACCAAGCAAACGAAAAAAGGGGCATCTACCCCTGGCTCATGAGAACCCCTCAACCTCTACCCTGCTGCCACACTGGATGGGACCACACCAAAAAAAACACAAACGGATTATTGCACTGATTTGGCAAAAAATAATCTTTCTGGTTTAGCAGGCAGCTATTTTCAACTGGGATCTGATTTTCACAGTGCTGTCCTGACCACTGGGAACCAGTGGTCCAGCCTGTAACACACACGTGATGATGCATATTTACACATTTACATCCACAAGAACTCACTGGACTCTCTGTTGAGGCTGAGATTACATTTTCTTTTACAAATTTTTAAAAATCAACCATGCACTTTTTTTTTTTTTTACACAGGCATGTCCTTACACTTAACAACTGCTCACACCTTTGTGAGTCAAAAGAAACGTGTAATTAAATTAAGAGATGCACACACTCTTCCTTTTCTCCTGTCTCTTCTCCTTGAACGCCATGCCAGATAGCAAATCAAAATCTGCATTTAAATAGAATATTTTTAATGTATGAAAGTGGGCGGCCTGAGGGTAAAGAGGTATTGCATTCACTCACCATATGCACAAAATTGCATTTAAAATGTGATACTATGCTTTAAAAATTTATTGAATTTTTTTTTCTCATTCCAGTATCTTTGTTTTATTATAACAAAATCTTCTGCTCTACAGAGAATTTTGTATCAAAGCCTGCTAATAAAAATAATGTGATATTACATCATTTTATCAATTTAATCTCGAGAAAAAAAGGATGATATTCAATCACATCTCATAAGTCACTATCTCTGGTAATTCCGGCCATTATTCAGTGCGAAATCCAAGCAGTCGGAATTCATTAACACAGGGCTGCCACAAATCTGCATTTTTCAGACTTTGTCAGAAAAGGCAGCAGCCCGAACTCAGTGACCTGGATCTAACAGCCTTTCAGCCGAAAGGGCCCCGCTGCCTTCCTGCACCAGGACAAAGCCACCCAGCAGGTCACGGAGCCAGGCCTGGCTCTGGGGGGAACCACGGAGCTCCCCAGGCTGGAGCTGGCTCCCCCAAAGTCAGGGGCTCTGCTCTGCTGTCCCTGTGCCAGCACCGAGTGACATCTCCTAGGGCTGGAGTGTCACATCCCATCGGACAGGCTGCGGGGCCACGGCCACCGAGCGGTTTTGACGCTGTGCTATGGGGTCAGCACCTTCAGGGGGAAAAAAGGAATTGTTGGAAGGGTGGATTTTGAGGTAGCTGCAGGGAGAGGCTGCTAAAATCACGGGGAGGTTGGTGGGTGTGGTGGAACCCCAAACTGGTGCAGCAAGACCCTGCCAAGCTCATTGGTGTAGAATACAGCCACAGTTTAGCAAAGCCCTTGTGTGAGGATGCTCAGTGTGTTAGCGGGTTTCCACATTCCACCCAAATCCCAGAGCCCCTTTTGTGGCTGAGAGATGCTCTTCATCCTTTGTTGCCCACACTGCCCTCCTGCTGGCCACCCAGCAGCTTTTCTGCCCAGCCAGGAGCAGCCTCCCACCAAAACACTCCCAAATCCAGGACCATGAAAAGTCCCAAGCAGGAACATGCCATCTTCCAAGAATTTTACATTGACCTGATCCATAAAATCATAATAAAAATAACAATTTAATTCTAATTAGATCCTATTTTGCTGACCAAAAACCTCACCTCTTCACCATACAAGCAAGCTGAGGAAAGTTCATAACAGTGCTTGTGTTTATTGCTGTATAAAGGGTACAGCTGCTGTACAGGAACAGAATCCCAGCCTACTTCAGTGGCATCAGCCCTGGTTACTAGGGGAGATCTCTTTATGTTACCACATTTCTCAGTATCTATAAAAATTGCAGTGATTTCCACTGCACAGCTCAGGTGGAGTTTGAAGGAACCACAGTGCTGTGTTCCAGAGGCACCTTCAACAGGATACAGATCACAGACTGACAGAATGGTCTGGCTTGGAAATGACTTTTAAAGACCATCTGATGCAAAGCCCAAGGCTGCAGAGTGCTTCCATCACCCACAGGTCCTATTCTAGTCTCACCAAAGCCTGCAGCATTGAAAAACCACTTTGGCTGGGTAAATTTATAATAATTTCTCCATAGAAATAAGGCATTTTAGTATGGACTCTTAGAATGGTTTGGGCTGGAAGGGACCTAAAACCCATCCCACTCTACCCCCTGCCATGGGCAGGGACACCTTCCAACATCCCAGGTGTCCCCAAGCCCCAGCATCCAGCCTGGTCTTGGGCACATCCAGGGATCCAGGGGATCACAGCTTCTCTGGGCAACCTGTGCCAGGGCCTCACCACCCTCACAGCCAAGATTTTCCTCCTAACATCTCATTTAAATCTACCCTCCTTCAGCTTGAAGCCACCCCTCTTGTCCAGTCACTGCTTGCCGTTGTCTCAAGTCCTTCCATGGCTGTACCTGCTGCAGAGCTCCTGCTACTGGAAACAGGCTGAAGGGAAATCACTGCACCCCAGCGAACACTTCTGTATCAGCATCACTTTCTAGAGATCTGGCTTATTCTGCACAATTCACACTTCAAACAGAGATCCTTTTCCATTTTCTTCTTCCTTTGGTAGACACCAGTGAATCATCCACCACTGACAGCAGCCACACTGGATTACTCTAATGCAACTCAGATCCATATTGCCCAAGACCTTGCCTAGGAGAAAAGCATCTCCTAAGTGAGCAGCTTAAGCCCATAGAGCAGTAAAACCCCACCCACAGCCACCACCAACCCACTCCTGCTCTCGTTTGAAAAATATTACAGTGCTCTGCCAGTCACACGGACACAAATCTGCAGTAAAACTCTGAGCCCAGAAAGGTGAAAGTCATTATTTGTGAGAGCAGATGAGGCTGTTGCAATTCCAGAATAAAATGGTAATGTGCTGTTGGTAGCGAGCGGTACGTTGTTTTAACGTGTTGTGATATTTATAAATATATGAAGTTTAAATAATCAGATGACAGAGAGTTCCTTTTCATCTCCTGAATGTTTATTATTCTTCACACATTAGCACTTTTTCCCCCAAATGTTACATCTTCTGCCATTTATAATTAATTTTAACAGCTTCTGCAACTTATCCCACAGGTTGTTGCTGTTTCTTTTAAACAGCGTGCTGCTGAGAAATTGATTTGTTTGCTCTGTGTGCCTACAGAAATCACATTATGAAATATGCATAAATGTCATTTCTTGGGCTGCTTCTGAGGATTAGCAGGGAAGAAAAGCTTGCTGAGGAAAAGGAAGAGACAAACAACAACAAAGCCCAAGTTAACACTTAAATTCAGCCACATTCCCGGCCCCTGAATACGGGAAACTCCACGGACAACACTTTATTTAACATTCTGATGGTGGTGTTTTGATACATACACATTATTTACAGATTTTTCCTACAATCATACACATGTAATCAGAGCAGACTGATCACCAGCACCTTCCCATGCATGGGCTCACACAGGTCCTTCCTTTCCAGCCCAAGAACCCACAGCTCGAAGCCCCCATTGTCCACAGGGTCAGCACAGAGCTTGCAGATGGCACCTGAGACCATCACACTCTCAAAAGGTTTTATTACAAAATAAAGGCATCACAACTGTGCAGTCCAGCATCACAGAATCTGAGCTGGAAGAGATCCACAAGGATCATCCAGCCCCAAGAACCACACCGTGCACAGATGTGCTGAGATTCCAGACCAAGAAAGCACAGCAGCACCCATGGACTCAGATAAAAATAACTTTTCCCCAAAATCTGGAGCAGGACCTGCCCTGCCCTGCCCAGTGGAGGCAGAGGCAGCATGGGATGCAAGGCAGCTCTCTCTCCCATGCTCTCTCCCACTGCAGAACACACTGAAAGACACGTTCTGAAATGCAAACCAGATATTTTTTCTCGAAGACTTCGTTAGACACATCACTCTCCTATATTATTACAGAGAGCTGTCAAAACAGCCTGGTGGGAAAGCTCTTCCCCAGACATGTACAAGTATAAATTGTCATAGCATAAATTCCATTAACTGCAACATAGTCATTATTTTGCATAATAAAAGTAAAGGCTCTTTGCTTGTGATCTATATATTTACAACCATCGAACCAACTAGCACTTTCTCTTTTCTGATGCCTTTGTTAAAATTACAAGATAATTGGTTGCTGTTGCAGATATTAATGTCTGATAACAAAGTGCCTAAGGCAGGAAAGCTGAAGTGGTAGTGAAACAGCACCAGTGACAAACCTCAAATTCCTGTTCTCCAAGGAGTAACCAAGCCAACTGAAAGAAAATAGTAATTTTTAATTTGTATCATCACAGGCGTTATTTGGATGATGCATATTGCAAATTCAGAGCAAAACTTTTTAAAAATACACTTTAAAAATACACATCTCTCAATTCTGGCTATGAAACCCCCCAAAATTCCTGGAAGCAGATTTCAAGGACTCTTCAGTGCTCAGAATACCCCAGTATTCTGATGAATATAGAAGAATCAGTGTTAAGTCCTAAAATAAGCTGGGTAACCTCTCTGCTCCAGAAACAAATGTATTTCCATCCATAAGGGAAAAAAAAAATTTTGAAGTAACTGAGCTCTCAGTGATTAGTGCCAATGCATTCCCAAAAACCTGCCCTTCCAGAGCATGTCCATTCTGGTTTGGAAGCAGGAGTGATGATACACAGGAATACTCAGCTCTCCCTGAGTTTACACACAGTTGTGTTTATGAATAAAATTGCAGCTTCAAGTCTCAGCCATGATGAGCAATTGGGAGCCTGGCTGTTATAAATACCATGCCAATTGCAGCAAGCTGGGTTGGGGATAGTGTATATTATTTATTACAATTCAGTCTGTCATGGAATTAAGCACATTGAGCCAATTTCAATATGAGCACTGGGGGAAGAAGAGATTACATTCAAATGAATAAAGTTGCTTTGAAAGCAAAACAATGTCATCTGGTAGCTTTTTTTTTAATTTCCCCATGAACTGGCTCACTGATGGGAAAAAAATAACCTGCAGTTACTCACTCTGCACCTTCTCAGTCCCCTCTCCCTTCCTGTTGGGAAATCAGGGACGTTTCTGGCATCTCCTCTGGGAAACTTGATGGCAGTTGTTCAAAAGCTCAAGAATGGCAAGACCCCAAGGTGTAAATAAGAAAAACAAACATCTGCATCTGCTGTTACAAAGGATTCCTCACTACAGTCATTCACTTTTGGTTTTTTAATTATTGTTCTGTGATGGACATGATACCATTAATTTAATTTCAACTTGCATTTCCTATTAGTATAATCTACTGAGTTATCTCCACAGCAGTAGCAAAATCACTTTACGGTGAGCTATATCACTTCAGAGTTAATTACATGTATTTTGGGTTTGATAAATGAAAATAGGGGCTGTGATTAATTGAAGGACAATCAATATGATCCAGCTATTAGACAGCTTGATGAGGTATCCAGAGTATGAATATAATCTATAGTAATCAGCTAATTGAACACTGTGGAACTAAAAAGATTTTAGGAAATCCAAGTTTCAATCTGAAAAATATCCCAGTAAAATGGATGAAGGAAGAATGCTCACAAAACCAAGTAAGGTTTAAGACCTGTTTCTATTTTGGTTGGTTTTAAACAAAAAGAAATTGCTTCACTGACTTAAAAAAACTGCTTACTGTGATAAAATACAGAAAACAAGATGGATTTTGTACGTGAATCATAAGCGTATTTCTTATTTACATCCCCCCAAACTCCTTGAATCATATTTTACCAATGCCTTACGATTCCTGGAGCTGACAGAGATGGTTAAATAGTTTCATTAAACCCACTCTGTCTTGGTGTAGCCACATCCTCGATCAAATTAAACAGTCAAACAGTTGAACAAATGAACCTTTTCCATCTCTTTTGACATGAAACCAAGTGTGCAAAAGAGGCATATACTGATGTGTGTTAGGCTTGTGATTCCAAAGGAGAGCTCAGAAAGGGAGAAAATAATCAATAGGAGCCAAGCCAGTGTGTTCCACATTCAGAAAAATATGGAATTGGCGAGTGCAATCCGTCCAGCATCAGCATAAATGCTGACAACTGTTAATCTACTGTAACCCTGATTAATGGTTGCAGTTGTCCATTAATACCAGGCGTTTTAACTTACTACTAAAATTGATTAGTCAGTTAAGAATTCAATCCTAATGCTCAATAAAACTGCACTTTCTCTGCAAAGGCAGTGTGGAAGGAGGTGATGCATCCTCCCAGGCAGGGGAGAGGAGCAGCACGGTGCCATTCCCAGCTGGCACGTCCATCTCCATCTCCTCTCTCTGATCTGGTGGGAGAGGTGGAAATGCACGAAAATGGAAATGCAGAGTTCAGTGCTCTGGGGAAACCCACCTGGGCAGGCTTGGGGACAGCACCTCGGGCTGGGATGGGACTCTGGGAAGGACAATCCCTCCAGGCTGGGTATTGTAGATGGGGCCTCCTTTTACAGAGGGGTCTGGAATGATCTTCCCAACTCCTCCTCTTCCCCCTCAACACCACCCTGTGTTTTTCTACCTTTTCCAATCCATAATTTCCATCATTATTATTATTATTTTCCCATCCCACTTGCCTTCACAGCACCAGCCACGCTTCAGTGTGTACAGAATTACCTCAGCAAACACCAAGAGGGAAATGTCAGCTCTCTGCACCCCCTGTTTTCTCCCCAGATGTAATGTGGGGGTACAGGATTTCACACCAGATTACAGCAGCGCTCTGCAGCCTGCAGTGCCATGGCTACGGATCTCTCCCAGCTCCTGCTGCAAACCTTTCCTTCTAGGGGGCCCTTTGCCATGGATACTTCAAACACCTGATGCAAGGATTTTAGCATCCAAAAATCAGGTTCTGGGCTGCACCTGGAGCCTGGCAGCTAGTGGGGATGCTGGAGAAGGAAACCGAGGAGGCAGCATCAGTGCGGAAGAGAATAACACTCAGCGCCAAAAAAATCATTTGTCATGAGAGAAATACCTTTTAAAAGCTGTCTTTAGATTCAGCTTAGATGAAGGAGATGTTTTATGAACAGGAAAAGGCAGGTAGGTAATTCTGAGGTTCTCTTTGCCAAGGGAGATACGCTTTAGAACCAAAATTACAGACCCTTTCCTTTAAGTCACCCTAAAAATCACAGAAACAAAATCATAGATTGGTTTGGGTTGGAAGGCACCTTAAAGATCATTTACCTACAGCCCCCTGCCATGGGCAGGGGCACCTTCCATTAAGCCAGGCTGCTCCAAGCCCCATCCAACCTGGCCTTGGACAGTCCTGGTGTTCACAATCCTTCCAAGGATGGGGCAGCCACAGCTTCTCTGAGCAACCTCTGCCAGGGCCTCCCCACCCTCACAGGGAAGAATTTCTTCCTTATACCTAATTTAAATCTACCCTCATCTAGCTTAGAGCCATTCCCCCTTTTCCTGTCACTACATGCCCTTGTGAAAAGTCCCTGATGACAGCAATAAATGACAGCTAAAAAATAACCCTGGAAGCAACAGAAAGAATCTGCTTTTGGCACTGGCAGCACCAACTCACAGCTGTGGATCCAGAGATCCCAGTTCGACCTCTTCACATGATTATGGAGCTGAATTACTGTAAAGGTTCTCTAAGCACACCCTCCTCCAGCATCCCTGTACAAGCAGAGGCCCCTGGAGATAGGAGCAGTAATTTGGAGCACTCAGGGAGCACAGAAGTGGAGCCTGGGGTAAGATGCACAGATGCTGTTTTCAATTAACATTTTCTAAGTGCTGTTGAAAGCAGACTGAAGAGGTGCTGAAGTGACCAAGCCATGGTCCTGTTCCAGCCAGATGCAGCCAAAGTCTTCTGAAGCTGACTCCAGAAAGGTGGGAATAGCATCAACACTGCATTTACATGAATTTAGGATTCCTGTCCATCGGGACTGCCAAGGAAGTTCAAGTCTGACACATCAGTGCCACAGGAGCACTGATCCCCACCACTGATCTCACCCACAGCCAAACCCATGGTGGGATCAGCACCCTGCAGGCTGCAGCCCAGCTCTCCCATGGATTCATTGCCAGTGGTTTGCCAGGATGCTCAGGCTTTCCTTTCTGCCACATATCACCCATATCCATGGGCCCAGAACCACAAAGGGCATTCAGACACTGCAGCCACACATCACATGTGATGGCAATGCCAGCAGCCTCCAGAGAGGGTCTGGGGACCAGACACTGCTCACTGCCCCTGTTACATTAAACATTTCAGAGGGACAGTAAAACTTGTTAACATACTGTCAGAAAAAAAAAAAAATCCAGGAGAAAGAGGAAACTCCACACAACAAAATACCTGGAAGCCACCAAGGACTTTGGAATAAATCCACAGCTGATTCATAAGGACAACCCAGGCCATAGCCTGGATTTTTTCATTATTTACCTGCCCAGCAGCCTGGAAAACAGTGCTTCTGCACTGGCAGCACCCGAGGACATGAGCTGATTTTTCGTGATCTGCCAGGCTGCAAGACCAGATGCTGTGGCTGCTTCTCCCTGGAAACATTCAAGGTCAGGCTGGACAGGGCTCAGAGCAACCTGATGCAGTGGAAGGTGTCTGTGCCCATGGCAGGGGGCTGTAAGTAAATCATCTTTAAGGCCCCTTCCAACCTAAATCATTCTCTGATTCTGTGAGTGCTCCTGGTGCTCCCAACCTGCACATCCCACACTTGTCATAATTACAGCAGCACCAGCAATGATGCAATGGCCTCCTCTGCAAAGCCCTTTAATAACATTAATGTTTGTCAGGCCAGACTTTAAGTATTAACATATGGGGGGAAAGCCAAATAACTTAATATTATTGTGTGTGCGTCTGAAATAACACTCCACAAGGCCTCTTATACTGAACATTAAACCTGCTTAAGAGAAGACATTTGAGCAGAATCAATTATTTTGCAGTAATTCTTCACATTGAATGAGGCATTTTAAGTATATGTTGTCACAGCAGAACTCTTCACATATTTAAAAGCACGTTTTCCATGAAATTTAGTAACAAAAACAATAATATGAATGTGAAATTATCCTTTATGCAGCAAAAGGCTTGAGAGCAAATCCTTCCCATGTCTGTAGACAGAAATACTCACAACATTATACCAAAGGTTCTACCAACACTTCATTATAAATTTTCCCCCTTATATTTAGGGAATTAGAAAAATCTCTGCCTAGAGGGGATTGTTTTCATAAACTCGGTGCACAGGGGTCTCAGCACAGGCAGGAATGTTTATGGAAAATCTGAGATTAGAACATTTCAATCTGACTGGTTTCAAGTTGCATACATGTAAATCCATAAATAGCACGGGAAACGTGTGTATGAAAAGCGAAGAAATAACACATTGTGCAAAAAAAATCAAGTTTGTCATTACAATGGAAAATGAACATTTTTTTCTATTTGACTAAAAATCTAATTTACTACCAAGCTATTCCATTTTGCTGCTAGATTGCCACAAGTGTTATCTCCAGGAGCTTTCAATACCAGCTTTGCTTACAGCCCATGATGCATCCCAGAAATGGGCAGTGGGAGGGGATGACACTCTGGGGACATGCTCATAGGAGGACACACACAGTGGGATGCACAGGCTTTGGGTAGGAATGAACACTCCAAGTTGCCAAAATAATGATGCTGGCACAGCTCAGGATGGGATGGCCAAAGGAGGAGAGAAAGCAGGGCAGCACTTCTGCTGGGGCAATGCACCATTACTACCAGTTACTCCCTGAGTACTTGCTCTTCAGTAGTATTTTAATAGAGAATCACCCTGGAAACAGCCTTGGTGATCTCCAGGCTCACAGCTCTCATGGCAGAGGTGCCACAAGGGGCTGGCAGGGGTGTCCTGACCTGCCTGACTGCAAGGTCAGCCAGGCTTGCCCCAGGTAACATCCTTGCTGCCCCTTCACAGAACCACAGGATGATATGAAATAATCCAGTGGCACCCCCTGCCATGGGCAGGGACACCTTCCACTGTCCCAGGCTGCTCCAAGCCCAATATCCAGCCTGGCTTTGGACACTGCCAGGGATCCAGGGGCAGCCACAGCTTCTCTAGGAAACCTCTGCCATGGGTGCTTTGCACAGCAACTGCAGGACATGTCCTCACAGGGGACAAAGACCATTGATGGGAGGGTCATCAAAAGCTTTAAAGACAGCAATTAGGTCTGATGGATAAAATATATAATGCAACATCAGAATTAAATTTAAAATTAAATTGAAATTATTTTAATTTAGCTGACTCAGTTGGGATAATCCTACACTCTACAGCATTAGGGCTTTGGCCAGTGAGGCACTGCAATCTCCTGAAATCTTATTACCTCAGCTAACTGCACTTTGCCTCCACTTTCTTCTAATTTTAGATTTAAACTCTCTACAGCAGAGCCCATGCAGGGTGAAAACAAATTTTAAACATTACGCTTTGTTGAAATGTACACTGCAAGTATATTTTCTTTTGAAAGAGGCAGGGTGGATTATTTTACTGAAGTTCTCAGGATGTTAATACTTGAGGGCAACCTCTGCTTTTGCAGTTCCAAGGGAAGGGGACAGCGAGTGAAGGCAGTGCTGTTGGTGCTACAGAGTTCCTCAGAAATTCCTGCTGACACAGCTTCCTCTTCATCTTTGTCTCATATCAAGTTAGTAGTCAATGTGTTATTTTAACAGCATGACAACAACTATACAGAATGTCAAATAGTTACCTTTTATCTGGAATTTTATTCCTGCCATATATTTCAATGGAAATATACTACTTAATGTTGCAACATATTTCACGGTGAAACGGGTAATAAAAAAACTATAGACTGTGCACTTCCCCTACAACATAAAGGAGGAATACACTGAAAATCTCTACTGTTTGCTACTCTTCGTTCTCATAAAATCTCCACACCAATCTACTGTGTCTGAACTATGAATATTGCTATTTTCAATGCTTTTATTTTTATCTTTTTAATGGAACAAAATATAAATATAAAATACACTCTGAATCCATCTGCCCAGCCTCAGTTTCAGTTCCAGACTGATGTAAGGATGGAGACAGAGGACAAACCCTCCAGACCACACTTGGACCCCACCACACAGGAGCCTGGTGTCCCTCACCCTGAAGTAGGGCACTTTCAAAACCCCATGAAAAGAGAAAATCAGGATCAGGAAATTTTACATCAGCAGGTGCAAAGCAAAACCCCTCTGTTATCTCTTGTACCATTCTGGTATCAGGCCAGTGCTGGGGGTGCACTCAGGAGCTCCTTCTGGAATCTCAAAAAATGCACATAGAATTATAGTAGTTTGGGTTGGAAGGGATTTTTAAATGCTATTTAGTCCACCCCATCCTGCAGTGAGCAGGGACATCTTCAACTACACCAAGTTCCTCCCTGCCCCATCCCCAATGGCCTTGGACACTTCGAGGGATGTGGTGTCAAATGCCTGCCCCTGTCTGACACATTCAATGCTTTCAGCAAACAGAAAGTTCTTGTGTATCTTCAGAGAGATACATTTTCCCTTCTAAGCAAACTACAGACCAGGGAAGAAATACTCCCTGTCATTTTCCATACAGATGACAGCTGGCTAATTAGTGAAATTATAGCTTTGTCAATATCACTTCATTCGCTCAACCCCTCTTGCTATTAAAAAAAAAAAAAAAAAAAAGAGCTGTAAGATCCAAACTCTCTCACATATTTGTGTTTACTCAAGAAAAGTCTCCCTTTTCAAGGGAGGTCTGATGGGCAGAGCTGTGACAGCCACAACGTCTACATGGAGCAGTCTCCAGAACTCATTTAAGACTCAGTTAAGGTCCCCTCACTTGGCCATGTCCTACATGAATAATTATATACAAATACACCTGCTGGGACACGAGGACAGAGAAGTTTTAGGAGGTACCTTAGGTGAACGATGCCTGGCAAGTTTTCCTGCTGGAGGATGGATTTACCTGAGGAACATCAGGCTTCTGAGCTTTCCCCTCCAGCATCCACGCTCAGTGTGCTTGTTCTGCCCTCACTGTGCACAGAGGCACCTTCCAGAGAACACAGAATCTATCAAATAAACCATCAGACTCTGCCTTCTGATGTATCCCAAGCTTTTATATTAGGCTGGGTCTGCCCTCAAGCAGGACCTGCCTGGCAGTGGTGCACAGCCTGAGAGCTGCAACTAACTCCCAGTGCCAGGACTTATCCCTGATCAGTGAACAGGTAAACCAGAATTACTATCTGCAGTTCCTGATGAGGTCAAAAAATGGAAAAGGATGGTACCACTGGAGCTGTATAAACCAAGCTCCAAGGTCAGTGTCCCAGCAAACTGCTCCACTGCCAGGCAGAGGAGCCTGCAGGACCTGCTCTGACCCCTTTCAGAGGAGGTTTCCAGTAACATGACTACACTCTGAGCTCCCTCTTGGCTTTTAGAATCTGCACAGCAGCCTCCAGCTCACCCACAAGCTGCCTGGCCACACAGAGACACAGCAGCAAGACAACAGGCCATCCTCAAAGGTTTGCCAAGCCCTGCTCTATTCACACCAGGGCAGGTACAACCTCACAGTCCCAACCTTTTCTGGGCCAGGCATGAGTTCAGCATCTGTATTTGCCCAGCAAATCCATGCTGTTTGCAGACATCACAATAGGAACAAAGCAAAATCGCTGAATTGCCTGGATTTGTTTCTTGACATTGATTCCTCTTCAACTGCTTCCTCTCCCAGCAGGAAAGCCCAAGCCACTGGATGCCCATCCATCTTGAGCTGGGTGACACCAGCTGATGACACACAGCTGGTGACACCTGGCTTTTGCTCCAGGGACCTGCCCAGGATTGCTGCCCAATGTCCCTCCTGGAAAAGCATCCCACCCTGGAAGGCAGCCAGGCTGCACTGCTGGCTCCAGCCTGGGAGCTTTGCTGGCAGAGGCAGAGATGAGCAGGTAGCAGCTCCAGAGGTGAGCAGGCAGCAGCTCCAGAGATGAGCAGGCAGCAGCTCCAGAGGTGAGCAGGCAGCAGCTCCAGGGATGAGCAGGCAGCTGCTCCAGAGGTGAGGAGGTAGCAGCTCCAGAGAGCTCCTGCACAGCAGCACAGCATGGGCAGCACCCCTGCCAGCAGCCAAAGCTCCTCATCTCCTGGAGACCTGCTGGGCTGCTCCACAGATCTGCCCTTGAGGCAAATGCCCTGAAAGCTGGAGTGCAGAGCACCACATCCCACAGCTTCTCCTTTCCCCTGGGAGAAGTTTCACAGTTTTGGCCCAGCAGCTTCATCATTTTGGTTCACCACGACAACCGTGCAAGAGGACACCAGTGCATCCTCACCACCACTCCAACCACACCAGCTCCTCCATGGGAACTGCTCCCTTCACCCTGGAAAGACCCAGCCAACCTCTCAGCTCCCTAATGAAGGCAGAATGGCAGCCCCAGCTGGAACACAAACAGCTGGAAGTGGGAGAGCCAACAACAAACCAAAGGCTATTTTGGAAGGATCTGAAAAACTGCTGAGTGGTGATTTATTCAAGATATTCATCAGTTCACCAACTTTACGAAGCTTTGGAGATGGTATAAATGTAACAAGTGAGTCTCTTGCATGAATAAAAAATTAAGTTTTACATAAATTAAATATATAATTTGATTAAACATGTTTATGTCTCTGCAGTGACATTTAGAATAGGAAGTATTCATTTTCTGTTTTGAAAGGAAAAAACTCTTTCAAATGTAATTTGAAGCTGTCAAACCAATCTTCTTTACAGATCTTTTAAATGTCACATACCTTCGAAAGGGGATGGCAGATTCCTTTTAAATATGCAATTGCAAACAGTCCAAGCAAAATCAAGAATTTATTAAAATATGCTACTGACATTTATCCTGATTAGGTATAGCCCTTTCCTCACTCCCTTTCGATAGACTCCCCTACAAAAGATGTGTCACAACAGCTCCCATTAACGCTGTGCTCGCTCTAATTCCCCAGCACACAACCAGCCCTTCCCAACCAGCAAAACCCAGCTGCAGGAGAAGAACCTCTTCTTCTCTGGGGGCAATAATATGGATTTGTGGTTCCTCTACATGAAGAATTGTACTTTTTGATGATTTCTTACCAGCATGCCTGAAATTTATAGCCAAAAATATTAACTGCACTTACTTTAAATCAAGTACAGCACTACCCCTAATGGCTTTAAATGGGAAAGTCTGTTAATCATACACATAAAGAAAACCCACTGCAACTCATTTCCAACAACTTTACAGAAGCAACCTGTATGTTTTGCTTTATAATCACAATATCCATCCTTAGATTATTCACTATTTTCCCTACTTAGAATGCATTTCTGGATTGCTTTTCCTTTCACTTTCCTACCAGTGAATGATCAAGTGCAGCAACGATGGCAGCTCCCATTCCCAGTTGCTGCCCACTGACATATTGGACATTTTAGGGTCATTTTATTTTTTTTAAAAGACAAAGAATTTAATGATTATTTCTTCCCCTCTGTCACCAGGTCAGTGAAGTGCACAGTCATAACTCTCATTAGCATTAATGGAAATCCCCACTGTAAATACTCCCCCGTGAAGCACCATTAAAAGCAAGGCCATCCTGAGCAAGCACACTCAGACTGGAAAATAAAATATACCTCCCTACCTCCAAAGGGAAATGTAATGAAGAGCAGGAGGATAAGCTACAATTCCTGTATCAAATCTTCCTTGTACTCTGTAATTACTCAACACAACAAATACAATAGTTACTCCTTAATGATGAGAATTTGCTGCATGTTATTGAAAGACTTTATTCTAATGCTCTCTCAACCTTCTGGTGCATAACACAGCCAATTACAGCAAGACCATTGTGACATAAATCATGATCACCACCAAATCTGGCTTTCTGCAAGCTTATACTCAGTGCTTTAAAATCCTCCAATACCTACCCATCCATCATGGAAAAAAAACCACACTGGTGGGTTCAGCCTATCAGGGGGAACAAAGTCATTTTCTGCCAGTACCCTTCCTTCCCTCTACCAACCATTGCAAAGGGTGACCAAGATTTCTGGGGATTCCCAAAGATGCACTTTGGAACTCGTGACACAAATATCAATACACAATCCCTCAGTGAACAGCTGCTCTCTGGTTCATGGGTCTGTCAATACCTTCTGCTGACACAACACTGATGATCAGTGTCAGAAACATTCTTTAAATACAGCCAGGGAAAGCTGAACACCATAGGAAAGCACATTCCTTTTCATGGGTTTCTCAACTATGCACCGTAAGTCACTGGCTCTCAGAGCTCATCCCATCGCTCCCCTAAATCACATCTGCAGAACTGAGGAGAGCCAGG
>VZTT01051347.1:2584-16743 GCA_013400855.1 Buphagus erythrorhynchus
CTGTTAGCTGATTTTCTGTGTGTCTCCAAAACTGTCCCTCCCCATTGCCCCCCTCTCCCCCTGAATCTTTGAGTCTTTGGTAGCACAATAGGACTAATCCTATATAGGTCAGCAGTGTTCCAGCCAATTGTTCTCAGCACAAACACATGGATATTTTATATTGCTACAGAAAATGGGTTTTGCTATCCCCTTCAACACAGGCACAGGAAAATGGGAAGGACATATCTTTGGATATATCTGCAATATTCAGGTTAATAACCTATTAATAAAACCCATTCAGGCTGATGTTGCTGCCTCAGACAGCAGAGTGTGATATTCAATAGCAGTTACTCTTACTGGCAGATATGATCAAATTGCAGGATGTTACTTTGTTAGTGACTGCCTCTTTCACACAGCCCCTTTCCTGATCTACTGCATCTGCTTACTAAAAGTATCTATTTATAATTTTGCATTTCAAGGTTAAAACACTTCACAAAGGTCCATGTATTTTCTATATAAAGCAGGACTGAAGACAGGTACATCCTGAGTACCCTTTTTTCTTATACTTAATATTACAGTGTAGTGTGACAAGTACACCATTGTTGCATGAATGTTATGTGGATAGAGCTAACTACAAACATGGAGAATGAGAAAGGTTTTAAGGACTTTGGAAGGTAGATATCTTTTGTGATTTGTGTTTGTGAAGTAGTATTTCATTATATTATTTTTACAATGATCACCTGAAAGTTCAGGGAAACTTCTATGGTAACAGATGCTTATTTGAAATGACAATTAAATTTACCTATTATTATTTTGTTGTGAGATGCAAATGGAGAGGGTTTTTACAGTTATTAAGCATTTTCCTACCTAAAGAGTGGCAGTACAAGCAGCTTCTGTGAATAAACCGACAGACATATCAGTTATAGCAAATACCTAGAAAGGGAGGCAATAACTTCTTTTTCTCTCTAATAAAACAAACTACATTGACTACTGTGTGGGAATTCATCAACTTCCTGCAGTTCCATGCTTTAGTGCAAGTGTGGTAAGTGGTGAAAGTTGCAGATCCAGGCTGTTCAACATTGTAGTCCAAGGGTACATTAAATACAGAGGAATATAATATATATCAAATGTCTTCCAGGATAAACTTGGCAAACGTAATTCTCACACCTAGGGAATGGCTTGTTCAGAAAATGACTTTTAAGGTATCTAACAGAACATATATATATTTTTGCTACTTTATGGTAGCATTGTTTTGCTGTATGAGTTCTCTTATATCATGGGTTTCTTGCAGTATTTTTCATTATCTCAGAATTTTATCAGATGAGGAAAGAGGCACTTTATTTTAGCATGTGTCTTTTGGGGAAAAGGGTAGTGACAGAACTAACTTCCTGTACAGGGAGTAGAATAGCCTTCCTTGGCCTTTCTCAGAATTTACAGTCCATTTTCTAAAGGTATCTTTAAAGTAGCTAGAGAATAAAAAGAAGATTTTTCAGGGGCATTTTGAAGGATATACATGCTTATATTCTGTATTGTACAGTTCAGTGCTACTGCACCAATTCCTGGTATCTGGCACTCTGAATTGACTGCTACTCAAACTCTTTTTTAACAAAAAGAATGCCTACAGTCATACTCACCAATATAAAATGCTGCTTGCTAATGGCCCAATCCTCTAAAAACCCCTCTCCACCTGGTTGCTGATAATTCAGATAAGGAAATCTCTACCTTTAGCTTTGCACAAGCTATTGTGTCAGTCCACTGTCCCTACCCCCTACCTTCATGTTTTCTCCCTTTATTTTTCTGATTGCTTTCCACCCCAGTTCTGTAAAACTGGTAAGTTAAAAAAGCTCTTAGATGCTAACTTTTTTTCCTTTTATTTGTGAAGTGTACTCTGTATTAGACTATGAAATTGTATTAGGGAGAAATGAGGTGAGCAGAGGTGTGTGGGCAGCAGCCTTCAGGAGATGCCAAGGCTCCCACGATGAAGACATTGCTAACCAGACTAGCCACACATGAAATGGATTTCTTGACTGGGTCATATCTGTTTGTAAGATTTAGCTACCCTCTGCAGTTTGTAATGATTCCAGGCCCCCTCTGGCTGCTCTTGTGGCACTTGTAGCTCTGCTGTCTGGATAGAGACCCAAGTAGCAGATGATGATTTGGATGGAAGGGCAAGATAAAAAGAGTAGGGGAATGAGCGGGAGGAGAGAGAGTTTGGGGGAAGGAGTCTCAGTGGTTCAAGTGAAGATGCAGTGAGGGATGATGAAAGAGGAGGAAACAGCAGGGAGAAAATCTTCCCAGGATGAATCAGCCATGGCAATCCTGAGAAGGTCCCTACATTGCTGTGCCAGTCTAACACTCCTGGCAGGGATACTCCGAGGGGATTGGGTGGGTGGGGCAGCCATGNTGACTGAGGTGCAGCCATGGCCCACTGTGATCTAAGAGGCAGGAGATGTCATGGAACTGCTTCTGTGTCACCTCACTGTAGGCTAAATGCCTCTGAAGGTATTGGGGAAAACCACCAAAAGAAATTAAAATCAGATTTTTTTAAACACTGGAACAGGAATCCATTATAAAACTAGCTTAACTGTGCCTGAGGAATAAAAGTCTTGCTGCCTAGCATGCTGTTATACAGGGAGTTTAATTAGGGCTGTTTAATATGGTTTGGGATTCCCAGTTGGGTAATAGGTAATGCATGAAAATCACTGTTCTTTACATCTTGTTTAGGTATCCCAAATTCAATTACTATTGGAGTTCTTTGTAAAGAATAATGCAAATTAAGCAGAAAGAAAGAGAAAATGTAATCTGTGAAGGGTTTTTTAACAATTGAAAGAAATAACCCATAGAAGTTTTTTGCAATATTCACTTGCTTATTTAGATTATCCAGTTTCTTGAAAGTGCCAAGATGTTTTTCATAAAAGAAGAGGGACATGAGCACATTAAAAGAATCTCTGAAGATCAATGATGTGTAATATATCCTATGTAATGCACATAATTATCATACATACAATGTCCCATGTAATGTATGTAGTTATATATAATAATATGTACATATAAATACCAATCAATTCAAAATACTGAAGTTTTGAACATTAAAATATTGAGTTTGTGAGTATGATTGATGCAGGGAGGAAGTTTAGAGAGTTTTCCCAAGAAAGAAATGTGCCTCTTTTATGTGTTGAGATGGTTTAAAGGATGTGGTTTATTACTAAAGAGCCATTGTACCATGCTGCAGTAGTCTTGAAGGTGCATGGGCCTCTCTGTACCAAAATTAATTTTACAGTTATAACAAAAAATGGGGTAGCGGTAAAACTGCCAAATAATATTTAATTTATCTGATAAAACATGAGTGTAGATTTTTCAGGGACTGAAAAGTACCACTCTTAATAGAGTTGTGTGTGTGGTTTGGGTTTGTTTGTTTGGGTTCTGTTTTTTCCTCCTAATTGGTATTTGTAAAAGATCTACAGTATTGTTAAAAGAGACAAGGCATGGATGATATGCTGAATTACCCTTAGTAAAGATCATGCAAAATGTGTCTAATTTTTAATCAGCTTTATTCAGGGAAAGAGCTGTGCTAGCCTACAGAAATTACATATAACGTTGTCTAGATATTGACATTCTGTTTTCCAGTATCTCTGCACTCATTAAGAACTAAAATGCAACAAAACTTCACGTACAAACACCTTCACTCTAAATTAATAAATAAAACCTTCAAGAAAACCTTTCTGAGATGACAGTCTCACCCTACAGCTTTTCCTTGAAAAAAATCCCTTCATTTTGATGTGGTTTCATTATTTCTGTGATATTTAGGGAAGTTTTGTGGAATATGGTCCAGAAGATGACTGGATAAATGGTAGCAGCTGTGGTCTTTTGCTGATAATTTGTCCTCTACTGTTTTTTTTCTCAGTGGAAAATTGGAAAAAAGTGGGAAAAGAAGGATGATTTCTGTAACAAATAGTACAAAATATTTGGTAATTTATCCCTTTTTGGCCTGATTTTTGGAAAAAGACATTTTTGATGACTGGAAACAACAGAAGACTCACCCAAAACTTCCATGGGAATTTGAATACGTTATAAGATCAAGCTCTCATCCCACATTTTGCTGTGGATTTTCAAAGAAATGAAACTAATCTATATTCTGACAGCTGCTTTAGAGATAAGCTAATCCTCTGAAGTTAGGAGCATTTGGGTTGTCTTCTATCTACTGGGCCTGCCAGGCAACTCACCTACTGTTTTAATCCTCGTTGAATACATATTTTGTTTGTCACTTATGAAATGCATTCTGTTGCCTCATGAGAACTGAGTTAATGCTGTTCCTACAGTCCATAACCACTTTTCAAGAATAAAATACCTTGACTAAGTATAAACAAGAGTTATAGTCTGTTGGGGTGTTCTCAGCCACATTGTGAGAGAAATTTTGGAACACAATTCCTGTTTGTTCTAAGGAGTGCTTTCACAAGGCACTCTTCACTTATGTGGGAATGTGTATGGTTAAACAATGGGGCATGATATTAAAAAGTGGGTTTATGGTCTTTATGGATTTTAGACTAAGATCTCTCTGTTCTAAAATTTAAGGACACATTTCTGCAGCTGTTTAGTCTCAAAGGATGCAAATCCATCTCCTGTTGCATTCTCCAAAGCTTACTTGCATCTTACTATGTTTGATGTTTGATTTCTTACTGAGCTCTGAGGATGTTTTTGTTCTACTTACCAGCTCTGTAAACTGTCAAGCATGCAGGGTTTAGATTGCACAGCCCAAATATTTTTCAGGGACAGATATTAATTGAAATTTAGAGAAAAAGAATTAACAAAAAAATGAGTGTATGTACTGGAAAATATATGCAATATGAATTTCAGGGGTGTGAAGCATACACAGATTTGTTTGGTATTGGTGGTAGCTGAAGTTCCTCAGCATCTCTAAAAATGAAGCAAAAGAACAGTTACCATGGAAATGTTATTTTTGTAAGTGCTAACTTAAGTGGAAGACAGGTCAAGATAAAATGTTTTGGGGAAAAAAAGCAAGGTAAGTTTTCCTTTATGTAATATTTTTAAGTCAATTTTGGCTCTAAATTAAAGCTTTTGTGCAATTTGAATTGAAAAGACCCACTTTTGCATTAATCACAATAATTTTACGCATTATTCAGGTAGTTTTCAGACTGATCTGGAGGCACACCTATTTTAAAAGAAAATGGTACATAGTAGTTTCTTAATTAAAGAGAAGACGTTAAAAAATGAACTAGAAATGAAAGATGGAAGTAATTTTGATTGAAAATATATTTACCATAAAGGGTGACCTTCAGCTATGTTTCTAATTATTTGTTTTTATATATATACAGATAAGATGTTAATATAAATCATATAAAGCATTCTATTTACATGAAATTTTGTGAATGCTTTTTACAGATGTGTAAATTGCTTAAAGTGTAAATGGAGAAAAAACCCTCTGTAATTAATTAACAAAGAATACTTATGCGACTTGTTTTGTTAATTTTGATATATTTACACACTCTCTATTTATTAAGGGGAAAAAACAAGTCAGATGAACAATATAAAATAATTATTTGTAAGTGCCTCTCTCAGGAATTTCCTTTATCAGCCAATAAAAACAGACTACAGAATTTAGGGAGAAGTGCACAGGAGACTCCCAGAATCTCATTTGCTTCCTTTAACTGGCCTGAGTGTGGAGCATCACATGAGCATTTCAGATTAATTTATTGCCACCCAGGGTTAAATTACAGCCTGTGACAGGACTGGAGCTGCTTTGTCAGAGAGGGCCTGTAAATAACAAAGCTGCTGCCACTAACAGTGGGAACACTTCTAGGATGACCAACTTCGTATAAAGTCCCATTTCTCTCTGTATATTTAGAAGTTCAGTTACCTTTTTTATATTTTTGGGGAAACTGGAAATCTTTATTTTGAGTAAGTTTATTATAGCATCACAAAGGATGTGCCTAGAGTTTCTTCAGTAGCTGGCCTTGAGTTTAGAAGGTGAATACCTCAAGCAGGCTGAGTTGATGCTCTGGCTAGTGTGGCTTATGGCAGAATTTGTGAATGAGCCACACGTCCACTGCTGATGAACTGGAGTGAGAGTCAGACTGCAGGCAGCAGGAACCACCAAGAGGTTTGGGGTTGAATAGAAAGCAACTCTCATGGTGAACATGAAATGATGAAGGTACCAACATCATATCTGTCCTGCAGGAAGGGAGAACAAGCTGCAGTTTGCTGCCCCCCCCTCCTCCCCAGTTTAGTGATCAAATTGTCTTCCCCAAGTTACTTGCTAGTTTGTGACAGCTTGTGAGGGAGCTAGCACATTATGGGTGGCAGGAATCTGGAAGGTGATAGGAACTACAAAACTGTCAATAGAGATTAATATGGAAAACAACAGAGGGACCCAGGAGAATCGAGCAGTACAGAAGATTCCCCATTTCTATGAATTCAGTTCTTTGCTCTTTGAGCAACCTGCTCCTGCTACCAGCCAAGTTTCTAGAGCTAGTTGGCAGCTCAGTGTGCCTCAGGCAGGCATTGGCTTCTGCCAGTACTTACTTATGCCAGGAGATTAATCCCACATGTTGCAAGGAGAAGGAAGACAAAGAAGCATCCTGTTCTATAGACATTGTGGGGTGCTCTTCATCCACAATGAAGAACTAAAACTTTAGCCTCTATTTCTTATGCTACCAACCTGGCAATGCATGCACAGGTATAATCATATGGAGAAAATACAATTGCAACAGGAGAGCCTATCTGGACTGACACTCTGGAAACCTGTAGTCCCATTAATAAAGTTCCATTCCTCAAACATTCCTCCTGCAAACTTATATTTATAAAAGGAAGCCACACCTCCTTTCCAGCTGACCTACAAATTTGCTACTTCTTTTCTTTCTCTTCTCTTTTCATTAGGCTTTTTTTGTTGTTGTTTCAGTGTTGCTTCATCACACATAGAAAAAGACATTTGAATGATATTTTACAGTGCATCTATCCATCAGCTCCCTTTTTGCTCATAAAGGGAAGTTAATATGACACAAAAGGGATTCTGGTTGCATTTTAAAGAGCTAAGGCTTTGTGGGGTTCTGCTACTCAGATGCAGCCTACATAATGTGTTGGGGAGGTTGCAGAAATAAATGTTCTCTCCCATTAAATATGTAACTTGTTGGGGAGATTCTTTTCTTTTCCTAAGCAAAAGCCTCATATCCAAGGAATATATATAGAGATAAAAGATTTAAGAAAAGTTACCTTGTCAAGTAAGATGGATCAGCTGTCATTAAATAGCAAAAAAAGAGGTTTCCCTGTAATGAAGACCATTTGTATGATACGAAATATTTAAAAGGTGCTTCAGTAAAGTAGGTGAGGATATAGTTCCAGACCTGAGTATTTCACTTGCTTTGAAAGACAAGAAACAAACTGGTAGAAAGCCCGGGGCTAGCACCAGTTAGCAGGGCAGGAGTGTGTGCTCCTGGCTAGTGCTGACACCCTGCTCAGGGCAGCAGGAATTCCTGGGCAGGCAGGTGCACACTTGCTCAGTGCTGCTGGTACTCAGGATGTGCTGCTGCTGTTCTTGCCACTCCACCCTTCCTGGATTCTGCTGTATGGACTTTAAACAAGGCTTTGGTGGAGAGCATAGTTAGAACAAGGCACTGCCTGGGATACAGAGGGCAGCCTTGCATGAGCAGTCCATTCCAGCAAGGAGGAGGAGAAGAGCTGATGAAACTGTTTAAGAGAAATAGGATTCTTATTTTAAGCTGTAAATGTCTAAAGTGATAGATTTAGGAGGAAAGGGTTTGTTTAGACAAATAAATAATAAGATTTGGACAGCCTGAAGCAGAGGCAAAGGTGAGTTAGAGAAATCAATCTGTTGAAAAATAATTACATACAAACTCTCCAGGAAAATTTTTTTTCTTTATCACTTTTGTAATTCCCTATTTCAACTATACCTGTAAGGTACATGCTATTTAAGGCTCCAAAAGTGCATGTATTCTCCCAAAACTGTAGCAGAAAGCTAGCTCTGTAATGAAAGACTGTGACTGGTTCCCTGAAACAATGCTTCCTTTTCCACTGTTAGTCATTCTGTCATGTCTGAAATTAGTTCTGGCAGAGTCCCAGTTTGTATTCTGTTATGGAGAGGGGGGCATGGTAAGCTCAGTTTCATGTGCTGTTGAATAAATAAGAATATATCAAAGGATAAACAACACAATGCAATAATTCTAATTAGTATTATTTTACAAATTATTCTGTTTAATTACAGCTGGAGGGGAAAAATTGTTTCACAGTCATAAATTTTAGGGGTCCCTGGGTTGTCCTGGCACTCCAAGATATTAAAAAGTTGTTCTTTTGGCTGTGAAAATATTACCAGAGTATTTATATGGTACTTCGTACTGTTAATAGGAGTATTTTAAATCAAAACAGAGCAAAAAGAAAAAAATCAAAATTCATTAAAAAAGGCTCAAGTGGGACTACAGTTAGTTTTGCCATTTTTCTTCCTAGTTAATTACAATACATATAGACTTCTGCAAATCACTGTGTAAACACTTTCTCTTGAAATGTTTCACTTTTTCAGGAAACTTAGCAACTCCTGCTGTGAGTCTGTGAGTTTCCACCATTCTTGCATGTCATGGCCCAGTAACAGCAAAGATTGTCAATTAATAGAGAATCCCTATTTAAATTATTTACTTTTTTTACCATGCACTTATACTTCCATGTAAATAATTTTAGAGGAGTTTTACCTACTTAATTCTTTAATCTGTTGAATTAAATTTTCAGTGATCATCTAATTAAAAACTGCCACAACAAACCAAACCACGAACTTAAACACAAACTCAGTCATGTACAGACAATGGAAGTAACATCTGCAAAAGCCTGGCATGACTCTGCAGGGTGTAATTTTTAGCAATGCCCTACTGATTTCAGAAGCACAAGTTTCTGTGAAAGACTTGAGCATATGCAAGAGCAATAGCTTCAAAATGTATTAAATATTTCAGTCTCACTGAAATATAACAAAAATAACGCTTTTGATGCAAGACCTGTTGCATTCATGAGACTTTATATAATCTTTTGGAAACTTGACTTTCACTGTTCCTGTGTGATTTTCATGTAGGTCTGGAGCCAACAAGCTGTGAGAGGAAAATTAGATTCAGGGCACTATATCCTTCTTTCCTGTGCATCTCCTACAACCCCTTGCATAAGTGCAAAGTATACATAAAGTACAAATAAATCAAGATGAGAATGAGATAACCACTTTCTACAGAGTCATTTACAACATTTCTGAGAAACACACCAACATCTAATATATAAAATAATATTTAATATTGACCTCAGCAATAGACTGTAAGGTAGAAACTTACTCCAAGTCCAGACTATGGGATTCAAATTACCTGAAAAATCAAATTTTGCAGATCTGAAGTGGGAGAATCACCAATAAGGCAAATAAATTAGGGTGGTTATTTTCCCCTATGATTTCCGATGCATTACTACAGTGCTTCAGTATTTTTTTATTACTTTATTAATTTTCAGAGGTTTCCAACAACCTACACTGTATTTTCCTTGGGAGTATTATGATGTAGCACTTCTGAAATATATAGAGATAAGCTAAACTTGGGATATTTAAGGAGGAAATTCTGTAACATTAGAAAAAATTTCAAAACTGCTTTTTCTCTGGCATCTTGTTTTCCCAGTGTGTGGTACTTACTTGGCCTAGGAAATAGTAGGAACTATATAATTTAGGATATTCATTTCAGTATATCTGGCATGGGCATATCAGAATCTTGAATGAGGAGTACCAAAAGCAATTTTCAAATGACTGCAGGATAAAATGCTGATAACAGAGCATCTCCACCAGACATCCTGTTCCCTCAAGTGGAGATTTCTTTCTCATTGTGTTTTGCTCCTGCAAGATTTGTAAAAACAGTGCTGGCAAATCTGCAAACAAAGAATTAGTGTAATCCAATCTGAACACAACAAAAAAATCCCAATCTGGCTGTAAGAAAGCATTTCCTAAATCCTCTGGGGTTGAGCAAGATGTAATCCTTGTTATTTTTGTCAGATGACAACAAGCTGTTTTAAAATGCAATTGCAATGAGATAATGGCTGGCAAAGCTGGAATGGGTGCATTTGTTTTTGAATCCTTGCCTAACAGAGCGAGGCTCTGCTTTTAGGCAATGATAACTACAGGCACTGAGAATCTTCAGGTTTCTCTGGATTAGTGTTTCCTTCCATATCTTTTCCAGCAAAAGGGCACATGTATACCTTGATTTGTGTGAGCTGTTTATTTCCATTGAACCTCTCTCCTTTTGCCAGCCCAATATATAAAATAGAATTATCTGATATAAAAGCAAACCCAGAATGTCTTGCTGTCATTGGCATCTGCAAAGCTGGAGAAATTTATATACAAGTTGTTATGAATGGATTCAAGGGAAGGCATATACATGTATGGAGAAGAGCATAAAGAGGTTAGAGCCTTGTGGCATATTCGTGATTTGCAAAAATGCTTTTAGCAAAGGTCATCAAAATTAAAATGAGTCAATTCATACTCGGACTCAAACAGCAAGTTCAGGTCCTTTGCTATTCAGTAAGGATGCTATTCAACCATTGCAAGGCAGGCTATTGTTATTACTTGCAGAACTGGGATGATTAAGACCCTTATCTAAAATGACCAGGAAGGCAACACAGGCTTGATACCTGGTCTTGCATAGAGTACAAAGAGGAGATTGAACTTCATCTATTCCTTTATATATGAAAAATTCAAATCATAACATTTATGGAAGAAGTACATATCCTTAGTTTTCACATAATCACATTTTTTTTATGAATAAGAGTTTTTGTGTTTGATTTTGAGGTTGTTGGTTTGGATGGTTTTGGTAAGGGTTTTTGGGGGTTGTTTTTTGTTTGATGGTGTTTTTGTTTGTTTGTTTGTTTCTGCATTTGTTTTTTTTAGTGCAAATATTTAATTTAGAGAAGCAGTCTTGGAGGGCTTTTTGCAAGTCTGTCTTTCCACAATCAGATTACTTACAATACCTTTTTGTTCTTCCATTCCAACCCCCTCATCTTCTGCCTTTCTCTTAAAATCTAAAAAAGAAACCACTCCTGTTTTAGATTTATAGCTTTGTAATTCTCTACCCCTGACCCCATCCTTTTTTAACTTCCTCCTTTCCTGTTAGGGATAAAAAAATCAAGACATAGTGTTTGGAATGGCTACTGAGTATAGTAGTTGTGAAGTTGTGACTGAAATACAGACAAGACATTCTGTAGTGTGTTATCTGCAGCTTTGTCATCACTGCCTAATGGGTATTACAGCAAACTAAGAAAGCCATTTATAGCTTCATGGAAGGAGACTGCAACACATTTGGTAAATGTGTATGGGTTAATGAAAGCTTAATTATAGCAAATGGAGAGAACATTTGCAGCCTTCGCTGGAGGAAATGAATTAGAAATGACCAACTCAAGGAGGCTGTAAAGAAAACAATCAATAGTATTAAAGTGAAGAAAATGGCTAATTCTGGCTCTTAAAAGAGCAAAGAAGGAAAAATAGTTATGTTAGTGTTGGAAATTACATATTAGTCAGATGATAAATTATATTTTCAAATTTTATAATGGACAGGATCGAAGAGTCCTCATTTAGTTTCCAATCTTTGATCTACAGATTTCAGTTTAGCAGGTGTACTAGTGACCCATAGTGATCATTAGATCATTAAGTGTTATTAGAATTGCAGTAGTGTAACATGGGGGTATAAATAATACAAGAAAAAGAACAATTACAGCAATTAACCATGACATGCACCACAAAAAAAGAAAAAATCTCCCTGCAGCAACTTAGAATTCATAAAAGTAGCAGAGGAATTACGGAGTTCTCAAAACTGGATACTGTACTCCTGCAGAGGAGAAGAAACCCTGATAGATTTAAATGAAAGAGATCAAGAAGAATCTTTTGTGACCAAAGGGAAAGAGGCATAAAAGAATTAAAGGAAGGCATTGGGCAAGAATAAGGTTAAAATCTGTGGGAAATGTAATAATATTGTCTTAGACTCAAGTAATAATATGCAGATTTTGAGTTGGAGACCTCTTGATGCAAAGGTAAGACTACATAAGCCAAATGTAATGCAAGACTGTGAATGAGTCTGATATTTCTGGTGACTTATGGTGCAGTGAAAGTAAATACTGTATGAGAAGAACTGAATCTATGAGAATAATAATTATACATAAAAGGGGGGAGGCTCCAGCCAAAGTTAGAAATCTCACAGACAACATGCAGACTGGATTTGGTTTTGTTTCCTGCAAACTCTGTCACAAGAGTTTGTGTCCAGTAAACACTAGAAAGTTTGCTACTTTCTAGTGAAGCACATCTTAAGAACAGTCAGACTGGTACCTGCTAATGATGAGGAAAGAAAAACAGAAAATGAAATTGCCCACGTTGCTTTGTCTGGAGACAAATCAGAATTAATTTAAGGGGTACAACCTCCTTCTCCCCGGAATCAGGAAACTCCCATGTGGATGCCAGATATGATGACCATAAGGGTGTTTCAAAAGGTCCCTCAGGGAGCTTCTCAGTGGATGGTTCTTGTAACTGTTTTAATAAGGTCTTAATAACTGTATGATTTAAAATTTCTTGTGTGCTAGTTGAGGCTGTGTTGTGCTTTTCCTCCTGCCCTCTTGATGCTGTGTTAGAATTTCACTGAGCCAGCATGGCAGAAGTAAGGTTTAGGGAACAGATCAGTGACAGGAGACTGTGAAGAAATGAAAAGTGTGTTCCAAAGTCATGTTAGGCATTCCAAACAAAACTACTGGTTTGGGACTAGGGCAAGGACAAAATAAAAATTAATATGGTAATAAACTGTTCCAGTGAATTCACTATGTGTGCTGAATGCAGCTGGTTAATACCCTGTGGAAACACATTAAGTGGTGCTTTAGACAGCAAGAAAATCATGATGCAGAATGTATATTAAATAATGAGGGAAGAGATGTGTGGACAGACACTCTCTTGTTTTAAGGAATGGTGGTGGTAAAGACAGGGAACCAGACCTCTGTGTGGCAGGAAGGGCAAAACATGGAATACTCATTTGCAGGGGCTGGTGTGTTTTCATTGCTGTTACTCCATTCTTTTAATGCCAAGGCCCGAGCCTAACACACAATTTTTATACTCCCTGGGTACCAAGTGGGATCTAATCCTTCCACACAAGTCTGTTTGACCAGCCCTTCATTTCCTTACCATTGAAAAAATAAAAGACACGCTTAGAGAAATTTGTAAGTTTTAATTAAAGGAAGCGAGCTAGGCTTTAGTACATAAGAATATCTAAAAAATACAGAGCTGCTACCCAGAAACATCGTTTCAGTGGAGCTACTCGAGTGTGCTAGAAGATCTGTTTTTATTTAAGTGCTGTTATAGGTTGAGGTGTAAAACCAATAAGCTTTAATGTCTCTTCAAACAATGCTATTAAGGTCAGACTGCTCTAAGTTACATAAGAGTCTTTCCCTGATGATGTTTTTACCCTTGTTTCCTCTATTACACTTTTGGCATCTCATCTCCCTCTGGGCCTTTTCTTAATTTTTCCCTTACCGAGGTCATTTGGGTTGACAATTCTTTTATAATAAAACTCACAATTATAGGCTGTTTTTCTTAGTTCTTCAGGTCTCAGAGAAATGGGATGACTTGAAAACCTTACTTTTCTCTTTAAAAAACCAAATAATTGAAATTTTAGCCTTGGTGATTTCAAAGTGAGGTTTTAAATTGTAAGGTAGAGACTCAATAACTGTAGAAATCAATAAACCCATTTTTAAAGGTGTTAAAATTTTTATGCCAGTAGCATGATAATTTTGGGGCTCATGCATTTCAAGATAAGCAATGTTATTTTCTTTAAATGTTTTACATATGGAAGACCTTAATGGAATAAATTTGCACATTTCCTTTGCAATAGTTATTTGAACAGGTGTGGTCTGCATGGATCTTGTCCCTTTGACATTTTGTGGATACATCATATACTTGAATCTCTAAGAAACTGTAGGTGCAGATTTGATTTTCAGGGCAGAGTATCCAAAGAGAAATGGTGCAGTCATTCATATTTGCTTTTATGAGAAGTTGTGTTCCAAATTTTGAATTTCTTTCAGGATTGAAGTGATAAAGAACATCTCTTGGCATCTGTTCCTTGCCAAGGAGCACTAGTTTGTATTTGTAGTACTAATTTAAAACCTCACTTTGAAAT